>WTSP01008944.1:0-127856 GCA_025331215.1 Actenoides lindsayi
TTTCTTTTATATATAAATTTAATAAATCTTTTCAAATATTTCTGCTTGCTGAAAATAAAATACAAATCACAAGTAGCGACATGTTCAGCATTTGAAATCTGGAAATGGAGTTATAATTTATGTTTCTTAAATGATAGATAACTGCATCAGGACATCTGTTATAATGTACAATAATTTCTGATTTAAAACATGAGCTTGCGATGTTGAAAAATCAATACAATGAAAAATCCTCCGGAATTAAAGAACATGATCAGATCATACAGGAACAAAAAGCTGAAGCTGCTAATATACTTGACCAACAGGAAAAAAAAAATAAAAAAATTAAAGAAAACTCTGTTCTTGAAATTGAAAAACTAGACAAGACCTTACAGTCACTGCATCTGGATGTAATAGCTTCCCAGCAGAAACACAAAGTGGAATTTGCTCAGCTAGAACAGCAGATAACACAGCTTGAAAGAGACCTTACAGATGCCAGGAAACTTTATAGTCAAAAAGATCAGGTATGCTTTTGCTATGAGAACGAGCAAACTAGATATCTCTTTAAAAAATCATATTGCAAAATAGAATGTGAAGGAGCTGGGCATGCACTGCTTCATACATGTTTGTTGTGAATTCTAGAGAAAAAAATACTTTATCACAAATTTTGTAAGTACATTTTTCTCCGGTGTTTGTCTCTAAATTCAATATATGTTAGAGTTTGTGATAGCAATGCTGTCAAAATGCATACTGATAAAAATAAAATGAATACAGTAATATGACTTATTCTGTTATGTTTGTAGATACTTTTATAAATGCATTTGGCAGTTGTAGCTGCAAGTCCCATTCATACTCATTTTCAATGTCAGAAATCTACCTTGTCGTACTTTTTTTTCTTGATATAAAAGTTACATAGGCCAGGAGTTTTATTTACTCTTTTTACCTTTCTCTGTGAATGCTTCTAACACGAAATATCCATAAGGTGAAAAAGTCTGGGATTTATTAATAGCATAACGTCTGTAACACTAAACTACACAATGAGCAGAAATAAGTTGTACTTACTTGGGAACTTTGCCAAATACATAATTTCAATTAGCTGTGATAGCATTTATGATACTCTAATTGTTCCTGTCCTTTTTAAATTTATAATTTTTTTTTACCATTATACTGAATATGATAAAAATCAACATCCCCCTCATTTTCTGAGTGGGTTTCAGAAAAGATGTACAAGGTATAGGCTGCCTGCAGACAGCTTGGAAATCAACTAATGAGGAGGAAGTGTTGACTGTTTAATTTCTTTTTGTTGTTAAACAAAAAAGAACAACAGAAGGGAATTAACCCCCCAACAATCTCTTCGTCATAATTAGAACCTTTTTATTATTTACTGAATAAACAGAAAGAAATAGAAACATATTACTGTGGCAGGATATTATATGCTGTCTATTAATTTTTACACACCTGAAAAAATACGTTAATACAAATAATTGTTGTCATGTTAACATCACTTGTTTCAAGCTGTCTGAAGCGATTTTACATTCTCAATAAAGAATGTTTAACATTTGAACCAAAAACAGTACAGCACGAATAATTAAAGGCTTAAGTTAAATACATAGACAGTCATTTAAATTTAGATCTGCAATAACATTTACTATTATTCTCTAAGGCTTTGACTGTGCTTGACAGAAACAAAGTACTCTGGGATTAATTTCAAGAAATGGTGCCAACTGTGCGCAATTTGCTGTAATTAAGACATGAAAGAGTACTAAATATTCAGATTAAAAGAAGCATGATGGAGTAGGATAGAGAATCAAGGTGTGGCATCAAGCCAATAAAGCACAGTCACTCATGAATACTCAATAGTGATTGATAGGAAACTTATACATATAAACTTGCAACATGTACTTATTTATGTGGAAAAAAAATTAAGCCGTGGTACTGTGTCTCATGGGAAAGAACTCTTTTAAATCCTAAATTCAAGTTTTAGGTGATACCTTCAAACAATAAATACTGTAGTTCTACACAGATAAGAAGTTTAAACAACAAGAAAAAAAAGTAGCATGGTGAGTTTTTTCCTATGGCTTTGGGATATCCCTATGGCCACATTAACCTACAGCATTTGCCTGAGTGCCAAATGAAAGAGCTCTGTAGCAGCTGCCAGAAAGAGGTTAAATATTCCCCCTCTTTTTTTTTTTATTCATCAAACCATTTCCTTTTTTTTTTTTTTTTTTTAAAGAGAAGCATTCATTTAGATCAAACTGCATTTCCCGCTTTTCTCTCAGAATTACATGGAATATTTCTCCTTGCCTTTGAACTTATAAGTATTGATTAATGATGTATTTATTGTAATACTGAATCTTTTCTTCAACAGACTTTTTAAAATTAAAGTCCTTGTAACTTTTTGATCCTGGCGGAGATGTGGGTACTTGACTCAGTTGCTAATGAGGTGCCGCATAATCTCACGTATCCTATAGCTCAAAATAGCAGGATGCAGTATAAAAAGTACATCATAAAAGGCACTATTGGAATGCTTTTTGTCTTCACAGGCAATACGCAAAAGAGATGACCTTCTGAGAAAGTCGGAAGCTGATTTCCTGCAGGCAAGAGAAGGTATCAAAGCAAAAGTGGCTGAGGTGGAGCACCTTGATAGTGTGGTCAAGAAACTGAAAGCCAGTAACCAGGACACACAGAAAGAAAAGAATCAGACAGAGACAGAAACCATCACACTGAGAACTGAGATTCAGCAGCTAGATCAGTAACTGCAGGATGTGCATAAGCAGTGCTGAAAGACAGGTAATAATGTACAAAAATAGTAATGTTATGGAGATGTGACTTTGGTACAGTAAATGGAATAGAATTTTCAATCGTAGGGGCATATGATTGTTGTAATCAAATGAATATAAAAGGTTCCCTGTTCTACATTAGGGTAAATTTATAGCTACTGCTGTAGCTGTAATTTTACAGCTACTGCAACTTCTCAAAACTAAAGAAACACAGCTGATTTAATTTTTTTTAAATTCTATCCTATAATCTTTGTTTTAATTTTTTTTTTTTTTTAGTTTTACATGTCTTCTGTAAAACATATATTTCTGTCTCAGAGCACCTGATCATTCACTGGTAATGCAAAATGTCATTTGAACCGAGCAAGTTTGGTATCATTGTTAATATTTTAGGTGATGTTTAAAACCAATATGATTAATCCCTGGTACAGATAAGTTAACAGCTTTAGCAGTAGCACACTGATTAATATATATATATAATTATTTTTTTTTTAAGAGAATAGTGTCCACAAAAGTGAAATAAGATGCAAAAAACAAGCAATCATTCAATTATGGGAGCTAAACTTCTTTAAATAATTTTTGGTTGGTACTTTTGGCTGTTGCACTGAACATCTGTGCTAGAACTCTTTTTCAAAATAAGCAAATGCAACAAGGAAATTGCATTATTAATATTTTGAAGTCACAGTATAGTAGAGCTTGAAATATACTACTTTTACCAAATAAAATATTAATGAAGTCATTTAGAACATAATAGACAGCCTGTGTCAACCCCTTAATTTTCTCTTCCACTATTCACAACATTGCCAGATACGTATTTCTGGATAAAACCCCCTAGAGGTCTGCTGCAAATTCTTTTTCAATACAACCAGATCATTGCAGATAATTGTATTACACAGGGTATTGATCCAAAATCGTTGTGCACCGGAAACATCTGAAAAAACATGATTATAGCTTTCTGTTTATTGTTCGTACATCATATAAGCAGGCTTTTGTGTGAATCACCTGTAAGAAAGGCAAGGTGGAAACATCAGAGAAATTACCTCTTTACAAGAATCTATTGATCACTTTAAATCAAAGAAGTATGTTTGACATAAGATTACCTGCCAGTTTGAACATTAGGTACACTATGTTATAGCCTGGGGCAGTTGTAAGTCTGACAAAGGGATTGTAAATAAAGCATGCAGCTGCTAGCGCCTCTGGCTTGGGATCAACCAAGGCTCAAGTCCAAGGCATAGGTAAACTTAAAATAATTTAACCCTTTTTTACCAGGACATTGCGAGTTAAAACAAACTATTGAGAGGAGTGACTGAATAACCTTTTGTCTGTTTAAATAGCCATTCCAGTTACAAAATATGCATTATTACATCTGTTTACAAATCAAAGCTGAGGAAATAGATTTTGGAAGATAATTCCATTTCCAGGCGACAGATCACGCTTCTAAACTGCTTCAAAGAACTTTTAAAGCGCTGCTAAAGATTCATTTCTGGGTAATACAGGCAATGCTGTTTCAAAGAAAACTGACAGTGACTTAATAAGTCCTGAAATTTGAATAAACTTCATTTGACATACTAAGAAAGGATTGTCTTCTATACAAAAAACACAAACAAACTAAAAAAACTTCAAATGGCAGTTCCATGTGAAATATTTATCCACCTTGTGATTTCAAACCCAGACTGAATACTGGGAGACCGCAGGTAATTAACATTATCCAAATAAATTTTATTTCATTCAGACCACCTACCATAGGAAAGTTATGCAAAAATGTATCGTGGAAATGGGTCCAAAATGTACAAATAGAATTTTGTCATACATTATGTATCTTATTAAATGATGGCTTCTTAGGCTTGTCTATACCACAACTCCTCATTTCTTTGATGTGAAAGAAAACCTATTATAAATTGTTTCTTAGACTGTACTCTTTTTTTTAACAGGTGTTGACATTAATAACCATTTAACTCATTAGTTCACAGAGATTCAGATTTGCTTGATGTTCAGTAAAGATGAGCTGTAGATGATATGTACTGTTTATTAAAAATTTATCTGTTAATGTTAGCTGTGTACCTTCCTGAGGGACAAATGTAACCAATTTATAGACAGTACTTTTTTCTTACAGAAATGGTGACTGTTGTGTTTTGTGAGAAGCGAGTTTCTCTTGCTGTCAATGAGAAAAGAACAATGCAATTTTTTATACAAAGAAATTGATCTTCTGGATATTCTGAATTCATAAAGGTAGATATGATAGCTGAATTTAGATCCTGTGCATTGTTGGACATTAAAGACAGTAAATGCAGAATCATGTTAACAGAGCACAAATGTTTTTCTTTAAAGGATTCCATCCATCTAAGCCTGGAAAATGCTGTTTTCCAACTTCATTGAAGCCTGGTGTACTTATCAGTCTTTGATATTATACTACAGCACATTTAAAAAAAAAAAAAAAGGGCTTTTTTATTTATATTCATGCGAACTCCTCTGTTATGATACTTACTGAACTGCAATCACTAAGAGCTGCTTCATTTCTTAAATTTTCTGATGTCACATTTCAAAATCATTTGAATAGTACATAATGAAGGGGACACGTGCTATAAAATACTTGTCATGAATCACTTGTTTTTTTAATGATTAGCTATATCCCACGATATCTTAAACCTGGTAACTAAATGTGCCTGTATGCCTGAAGCCATATATTTATGAAAGAGTATAAAACCAAATATATGTGTGTGGATTTGTGCCTGTGCAGGTACACATACATCCGTGCATCCTCACAAACTCACGCATGCACATACTAAGGGTCAAATATTTAAATAGAAACCTGTGTACATATATCTTTTAGGAAAATGGTCAACAAAGAACAAAGGAAAAATGTCTTTGTCTTAAATCACTTATTTTTCTGAGCGAGCTGACAGTGTACAGATATGGTTTCTTTTGGTCTAAGGAAAGATTGCCATCTATTGGATGACCTTGGGAAAGAACGGTGTTTTACTATGTACGTGCTCTGTAATTCATGAAAAATCGTAATGAAATTGAAGACTTTAAGCTTAAATTCTATATGTTATGATTGTGAAAGGGCAGGAAAGGGGCTATCTTTTCAAAACTGTGATTTTGATTTGACTTACACTGCAAGATATGACAAGAGGTGTTTGGTTTAGAATGAGCTAAGTACTGGATGTGTGTGTGTGTGTATATATATAGTAATATCTGGTAGGAGTTTAAATATTTCAGAATATTGAAACAGAGTTTCTTTATTTAAGTTTATTGGGATACAATGAAAGAGACTTAAGCCAGCTCTTCATATATTTATGATATATTTTCTTCTCAGGATTTGGAAAAAGAATGATACTCTTCTCCTGAAAACATTATTTGCCCAGCTCTTACAGAAGGTTGCACTGCATTACATTTAAAACAAAAATATCACTCGGCTTGAGTTTAAAATGTAATGCTTGCTTCTTTTTTTTTTTTTTTTTTTTATCTTTCAGCCTAAGAACTTGCCAGTCAAGACGAAAAACTTCTTCTAATGGAATCCAGCTTGAAAGCAACTCAAGAGCAGCTAAGTGAGCAAATAGCAGAAACAGTTCGCCAAGAACAGAACAGTAGAAAATCGCAGACAGAGCTGAAGACCCTGAGAGAACATATTATAACTTCTGAAGAAGAAATTAATGATTACAAGTGAGTTATTGCTTTTCCAGTATTCAAGAAACTTCAGAAGACATTAAAGTCAACAGTAAATCCTTTTAATATGTACTGTCTTAATCATTTCTCTCAGGTAAGATGTGGCATAAATGTGTTCTATAATTCTCTTGAATAAACTATTAAATCTAAATGATTGATTAATGTACGCTTTAAAAAATCAAATGCTGAAAATATACTATTATAAGTGGTCTGCTTTACTTTTGAAATTAAAAAGATTCTGTAGTGTTGAAGTAGAATAGTATGTGTAATTATTTATTACCTATATATTAGTGGTATTCTCATCTTCCCTTTTTTAGAGACCAAAGGTTACATATGGGTCTTATTGTCTGTCTTCTTTTTTTTGTTGTTGTTAAAGAAGCTGCCTCTAAGCAAGACACTACCAAATTAAAGGAAATTTGGTGTTTGAACTTTTAGTCACAACAGCAAGGCACATATGAGGCTGCTAGTATAAACGAAAAAAAAAAAAAAATGCATACAGGATACTTTAGAAAAGTTTACACTGAAAAAAGTACTTCTCTCATCAGTCAAATTTAGTATCTATTAGATTGAATGCTAACTCTCAGGATTTAAGTAGAAAGTGCCAATGTTCAACAATTAGCTTTTATAAGTTGGCTTAACATTAAATATATTTTTATATTGAGCCACAAACTGGCTCATTTTTCAGAAATTTCAGGATTTTGAGTATGCTAAAAATTACTCACTTCAGTTGATTATTTTTGCATGCAAACAGTTGTTCCCTTTTTACTAAAGTTATGTTATATTAAGCAATCACTAAGTATACAGACAGAATCTCAAGCTGTTTTGTAATATGACAGAGCACGGTGAATGCTTTATACAAAATAACTCAGCTGCAAAAAAGATAACCATTCATTTGGTGGTAGATTGAACATTTAAAGCTAAATGTTTTATCTCAGATTTGTGGCAAGCATCAAATACTATCTCAACAAATCTTCTCTGAGAGAAGATTTGCTAAGTTCAGATGCAATAAACATCATGCATCTAAAATCAAAATATGATAATGTATGCTCTGTGTAAATGACTTTTAGACTGGAACTTCATCCTTTCTGTAGTTCAGATGTTTCATGTTAATTTTTCTGCTGAAGACTGGGAAAATCTTCATGGAAAAAAAAATTGTCTTCACTAATATGTCTTCATTTCTTTAAATAAAATAGCTTTGTGGCTTTCAAACTGTAGTTATATCTCTAAAGACATTACTAGTACTTCTCCAGGGATAACAGTGTCACTGATTTACTTTCCTAACCTATCTTGAAACTTTTGCCGGAGTGGGTTTTCTTAACCATTTGAAGTGATTAGTCAGTTGCCAAAATGCCATATTATGCCAATTCTTGTGGATAGATTTTTGAAAATAAAAAGGTTACAAACTTCTGGGACTACTGGCTGTGGTAACAGTGTGAGATGGTGGTGGTGGTATTGAAACTCCCAGCTGTAACTGATCGATTGTATGATGAAATACAGCTTTTGAGAGAGCAGGTATTTTGCAAAAGTTCAGTGAAATGAGTTTCACTAATGTTGAAGTAGAAAGCCAAATGATAATAATTAGAAGACCTTCAGAGGGAATTTTTTTTATAGTTTTATATTTTGTGTAACCAAATAAAACTTGAATAAAACCATTAACGTGCAAAAATTATTAACTAACCTAACTTTTTCTATTCTTTTTTCAAAGTTTGTTCAGTGACTTTGGAAGTTTGTTACTTTAATACATGAACATAATAAACTTTGAGCTAGGGGAATGTTTTCTTAGCTCTATAGATTACCAAAATTATTATTTTATTGACTCTTAGGTTAAGTTTTACCCTTACATTTGTGATACCATTGCTTTTTAAAAAACCTCTGACTCATTACTGCAGATCTCAGGCAGCGAAGTATTTGTTGAATCTGGAAAATTAAAGCTGCAGGTTTAAAACAATAGTTTTAATGAAGTTAAATACAGAATAAAAATGTTGGAGATTTTAAATATTGAAATTCCCTTTGAAAACAACATCTTACTCTGCACCTGAAAACAGTCATGTTGTGCCAGTTGGTATCTGTTCTGTTCTGCTCCTTGGGAGACAGAAAGAACAATAGATCTCTGTCCCCTGGGTCTTCTGGGACTGGGAATGTCATAAGGGTTATGTTCAGTCACTCTGAAGGGTACTGCATGTGTTGTAAAGAAGTATCCCTTTGGTGCTTATTCAAAGTCATAAAGTCCTGGACTTTACCTACCTTCCCTACATAGTGAATCTGGCCAATGCAGCTGGTAGCAAGGCGAGAGCATAGGATCATACAAAGAAAAATGCAGCACGACATAAATTTGTCAATTGAAACTGCATGGAGAGCTGCTATTCTGCTATAGCTGTTGTGGGGCCTTTGAGGGGAAAAGTCCATTTCTGTATGCTTTTATTTTCTTACTGTGAATTTGGACATTGAAAGTTATTTTTGAGAGGAAAAATCCATTTCTGTATGCTTTTATTTTCCTGTTGTGAAATTGAACATTAAAAGTTATTTTTCCTGGAAGTGGTGAAAAAGGGAAGTGCTTGACTAGGATTTGAAAACAATAAAAGGTCCATTATATACATTAGTTTGCAAGAATGAAAACATTTAGTTTAAAAATAGAATAAAAATATTTTCTGCTAATTTCACAGGGTGCCCAAAATGCATGTATTTCAGAGGCAAGCAGCTGAAAGTTTTTAGAAGTCGCAAGCTTTGTTTGTTGTATACTTATCCTAGATTAAATAAACCTAAGGTAACACACACCCCCCCACACACACACACCCAGTATAAGCCTGTTACACTTGAAAGATTTGTTCAGAATGTCCAGTGGGAACCTGGAAATCGTAATAATTTGTAGTATCGATTGTGTGAAGCTATGCAGCTGGGGCCTCTAGTGAATAGACAGGAATAGACATTTTATTGATTAACTTTTACAGTCATATTTTCAGGACTCTGCTGCAACATAATTTTCACTTCCCAGCTTTGTGCTGCTGCATCATGAAACTTGGATTCTTCTCTCTTAACATTTACCCACCTGAGGGAAACAGTATGGACTTGTCTTTTTTAAGCTGTACTCTGCAGAAATGTGTAATATCTGGTGCAGTGAATTCTTCTAAATTTCCCTTCTGCTGTCACAATAAAATGAAAAATCTTCACAAGTGATGTTAGTGAGTTAACATAAGTTGAACCCTCCCCCTACTGTAGATGTTACTGTGTAATAATTCTTATCCTCTTTTGTGTTTTCACTTTTATAAGTGGCTTACACTGTGGCAAAAGCAACACCCCCTCCTTACACCCACAACTTCCAGAAGTGCTTAAAGGAATTTGCCCCATAATGGAACAGATGCTTTTACTAGTTAGTGGAATTTTAAAAGAAGACAGAATGCTCCCCTGAAAATCTGAAATGACTTATCATAGATTCATTTTCACGTGTGATGTCTTACATAAGCTAAAGTTCTTTATACAAATACTGAGTGGATTTTTGCACAATAACTAAATGATTATTTTATAAATATATACATACTGAAGCCTTAAATAGGCAAATCTTAGGAACCACAGTTTTGCATTTCTGATACTTCTTAATTTCCAGAAAAGAACAAAAATGGCATTGTGCCATTGTGTAAGGAACTGTTGCATTTTTGCTGCTTTTCTCAGTATGGGTTAATTGCTATATTAGACGCCTAAGCCATTTCTCTCCCATGCACACTCACAACTACCAGTAAAAATGCTGGTTCATTTTTCTTCATTTAGTGACTGTTTATTATTAGTTTATGTGCTTACTTTCACTTGGGCCATGTTTTTAATGTAAGTTTAATAATGACATTCACAAAATAGGCCGAATATTCACCACCATCATCGCTGGTGCTAATATGATGTAAACCTCTGTCACCCCATCATTTTTTCTAAGGTATGTTAATATTATCATCTTCTAATTATATAGATGTTTAAAATATTTGCAGTCATGTCCCCTTTTCTTTCCCCTCTAATCAGAGACATCACAGTGTGTACCATATGGAGCTACCACTGAGTCAAAAATGCTTCCAGACATTTCAAGAGGTTTATCATTGTCATACTTATGATTGAATAATTCCTAGTTTTCTTCTAAAAAGTCAAGAAGCATGTGGAGAACTTTAAGGTTAGAATATCAACATCAAAGAAAGGAAGACGAGTGGCTTCTCAAGGCCACAGTGTCCACTGGACCGGCAATAACCTGGAATAAGCAGAAATAGTCTCAATCAAGTGGAGAACTAGAATATTTGAAGAAGCAGGTAAGTGGAGGGGTTTTTTTATGCATGTAAAAAGTGTCTATTAGCTCAGCTAGCAAGCTGAGTAAAGTAGTATCTGATCTTAATGGCATTCTAGGCCTCAGTCTTTCAAACACATAAATGAATGTCATCAGTTTCATAAAACCAATGATCCTATAAACATGTGAAAAGCTGTACCCAAGTTTACAAGATTGAAGAAGAAATCTGTCTAAATATTAGGTATCACTTGTGATTTTATTTTGTAGTTGTGATGCTTTATTACAGAAGTTAAGAAGAGAATTATGATGCAAGCATTACAGAAAATCAGTGAAGTGACTGTCTCTGTTTGTATTTTAATTCAGATGAATGTAATGGAAATACACACAAAAACATTCCTTTGCATGTGATCCAGGGGAAATGATATTCCCTTTCTGAACATTTGTGGAGAAGTATAAATGAGATCAAAGCAGTGATTCAGTAAGTTTTATATGTTCTAGGTAGGTAATCACCTAAATGCTCAGGACTCTGTGAATAGCATGTTAACTGCATTGTTAGATTTTATATTTAGTTTCTTTTTCCTTTTCTATTTTGATATATCCATGCTAAGGCTTCTTACAGATGTGATAACCTTTTCATTATGAATTAAGCAAGGTAAACTTGAAAATTTGCACAAAATTAAACTTGAAATATTTTACATGTTTATCTATAATAAGTAAATTAGATACCACATACGACAAAATGTTTCTCAGAGAGTGTAATTTTTTACATCTCACCAACTTAGTTATAGTTCTTGGATTGGAGAATTCTAAGGTTAACCATAACACAGATGAAGGCTGGATGTCTCTGTTTCTTTATCTGTTCCTTTCAGAGAAATTGAAAATGTGAAAAAATTTGTATTGTTTACTTTGATTCAAATGCAGAGGACATAAAATTATAAACATAAAACTATAAATCTATAGTTAAGAAGTCCATGAATCCTTTGTTTCATAAATATTAATTGAAAAATTAAGGTCGGAAGTAGATGAAAAGTTGTGTTAATTGACTTTCACAGTACCTATGACACAAATACTTCAATAAATAAAGGAAAAATAACAATAATATAGAAGATGAGTGTCCAATTATAGGATATGATCCTATACATTCATGTCTTCCCAGATACCATAGTTACTACTGGGAAAAGCTGAACTGATTGCAATGGAAATCTACCTGACAGTAAGCATTTGCAGTGGCAGGCAAAATTATTTAAGAAAAGAGAATATAAAATTAAGAAAGACAGATGGACTCATAAGAGTGAAATACAAATAGTCTGAATCAGGATTGATTTCAGCATAATGTGGTGGAGGAATCCCCATTTATTGATCAATTTTAAAGCCCATGCACAGCACTTAAAAAGATAAAGTAAGCAAGGTCAGATAATCAAAGCATTTAAATAGTAAAAACAGCAACTGCCACTGTAGACTGCTAAAATAAATCCATAATACAAATTGCTTTAGCAAAAAGTGGATGAGCAGCTGATCTTCCTATTGAACTTTTATACTGTTCAGTGACCACACTGGGAAAAGGATTGGGAGAAATGCCTTGAAGATCAATATTGAGTGAGATGTAGCAGGGATTCAGTCTGAACATGAAAGAATTACAAGGATGAGAATAGAGATCTTGAAGAAATGTCATCAAGAAAGGACTGTTCTTTTAAAATATCACACATATTATACAAACATGACATTAGTTGATTTTCTATTATGATCTTCAAGCATTGAAAGCTTATTAAATTAGAAATTTAGTTATTGAAAAATGTGAAAATAGGACAAAGGCAGCTAATAATTTTAGTGAAATTACTTCTACAAATTCAATAACTTCTGTCTTCAAAACAAGGAGACTTTTAAACATATTAATTAATATATTATTCAGTTGAGGCTGGTACTTTTCAGCCATATGTATTTCAAGTTTTTGCTGAATAGAAATGATAAACCAGAATATTTTATTCTTTCCTCTTTTTTTTTCTTTTCTTTTTTTGCATCCTGTTGCTTTTTCTGAGGTCAACATGCTTTCATGCGTCTGTAATTAACATGATTAATGAAAATACTATTTTTCAAAAATTTTCTAAATAATGTTTTCAAAGACATTTGTAATGTTTTATAGAAATTGAAATGATCTTTTACAAATGCACCAAATTTCAATTCCTCCTAAACCTTTATAGGCTTTTCATTTTAATCTAGATGTTAAAACTGTGCTATAACTTTCATTTATTTCATTTTCAGCTCTGTTTGAAAAGTAATTATGAGAAAAAGATACTAAATATAGTTGTAGCTCATTGTTTCATATCTATTGTATCCATTCACGATTTTATTATATCGTATCAAAAATATTGCATTTTCATGGACATATTGCCCCTTTTAAATACAGAAATCTGTTTAATTTTATTTTTTACTGTAATCTTCATTTCAGGTTCACTGCATTTCTTATAAAAAAGATTCTATTGTTAGAAAGTAATAATTCAAGGTTTGAAGGTATTTGTATTTCAAACAATAAAAAAAAGGAGAATTAAAACTAGAGTATTTCAAGGATATACAAAAAGAGGGTGTTATTTTTATTTTGTTATAAATAGAGTATTCATGTTTTCTTTGAAGGCCTTATTTAACAAAATACATTATAGGAATTGATTCCCAAAAATCATAAAGTTTGTTCACTATGGTATTGTACAATACACCTTATAATGAATAGTTATTTACAACTAATATTGGCTCGATAGTTGCTGTATGAATTGCTGATTACAGCAATTTTGATAGCAAAATTGTGAAACAATATTCATAGTTGTCAGAGAAAGGTCAGCTAATTTGCATTCATTAGGAACTTGGAGAGCCATACAGAATGCTTTTCCTTTGGGATGCTTACAGTTATTGATTTGTATACAGCTGTAGGAAAAATTAATTAGAATTATATTTCACTTACCACTGGAGGCTGTATAATAATAATTATAATAACAACAAAGTTCTACATTAAAAAAAATAGAGCCAGCAAATGAAATAATTGTCTTTTTTAAAAATTTAAATTCTTAGATTACATTTATTTAAAATAATCTCTTTTGAATAGCCTGAGGAATTCTCTTAGAGAATTTTGTGCTAATATTCACAGTACTTTTATTTGCACTAAAATGCATAGTCTCTTACATTAATGGGACATAAAGTATTCAAAACTTTTCTATTTAGGAGTGATTTTTAAAATGCTTATAAACCCGGAAAACATTTAATCATATGCTTAACTTTCCTTATATAGAGATCTTTTCATATGCAACTGTATAAGTACTTATTTCAAAATTTAATTTAAGCATATGAATAATCCTGTCCTAAATAATGATCTTACATTTGTATTCTAGTTATTAAAGACCTTTCAAGACCAAGATCTATATAAAATAATATGGGAGTGTTATAGCCATTGTCGACTGCTAGCTCCTTATGTCTGAAAAGTATGAGTACTGTCTTCAGAAAAGTCTACATGAGAACCATGCCAACAATGCGGAAACAGGAAAAGAAAAATTGTCAGACTAAGACAAAACTTTGTGGAAATGGAGAGAGAGGTGGAGAACTTAAGATTTACACATAGCAATGATACTCAGATGGTATGCACTCATGTATTTGAAATCTTGTTTGTATTATATTGAGAAATACTGTCCATGATTAGTGCATATTTCTGTGAACTTTTAACACTTCAGATGGATTAGAGTGTCTTATTTTGATCATATCCATATTGTACATTGTGATAAGATTAGATCCTGAGTCATTAAAAAATGTTTGGCATGTTTCCATTACATTCAAGCATGTTTTAAGCAGAAAAAATGTAAATATAGTTTTCCATACTGTGCATATATAACACATGTTTGAGATTAATCAAATTGTAGTTACCTCTAATTAACAGCAGGGAGCAATTCCAACATAGGAGAAAGCCAGATGACAAGGAAATTAAGCATATATTTAAAAGACTCAGCATACTAAGAAAAGAAAAATAGGTTATGACTGCCTTAAGTGTACTGAAAGTTTTTAAACCTGTGGTTTTGTGCATGTGATTAATGCAACCTGACAACTAGCCTAAGTTTTTTGTTTGGCTTAGTTTTTTAACTTGGAGATAACTTTTCAGAGCCAAACAGTTGTATAGGTAAATATGAAGTATAATTTTCTTCTCTTCACCCTCCATGAAAAAACAAAACAAAACCAACCCAGCTAGAAAAGAGAAGACCTTTGCAACTTCAGATCAGTAGCTTTTGTTACAATTTATGAAAATGTCTTAATAAATTCTATCATTTACCTTGATCCTTCCTTAACATATTATCAAAGCAGTGGTCAAGGAATTGATCAAGGATGTACATTGAAGTTGCCTGCAGGACTCTTTCTTCCGTGTTATGGGAGTAGAAAGTTGTATAATTGATGAAAAGAAAATTTTAGGGAAAAAAAAAAAAGCCACTATGGACTTGGTAGAGTAGGATTGATGGTTGGACTCTATGATCTTGGTCTTTTCCAACCTAAATGATTCTGTGATATGGGCTGCAAGACAGTTTAGGTGAAGAAGTAGAAGTAGATTTTGTCAATGCCAAAGAGGATGACTTTGTCTTGTCCTGTCCTATGCAAAGTCAAGAGAATTTTGGGGATAAAGAAAAAAATTACTTTTCTAACTCTACAAACTCAAGGTGCTATGAAAGGAGCACCTTTCCATGGAAACTTTTTTTTTAAAAAAGTAAGTTATTTAGCCATGATTTTTTAATGGGAAAAACAAGTTACTTAGAATCCAGATCATCTGATGGTGAACATCAAGACTCCTAATTATTAAATATAGAAATTGCATAAAACATAAATATACTATAAAGAAATGGATTATTTTATTTCTTTTTACTGCTGCTGCAGAAGGGATTGGCATCATCTTATTTTGAATTTGTACCAGTTAGTGTGTTGAAATCTCTAAAAATGTAAAATTTTAAAAGTTTGTAATTTTTATTCTACTCAAGTTTACTTCCAGAAATTCTTCCAGAAAGTAACAATTTAATCTTTAAAGCCCTCAATCTTATGTATATCTCTATCTGTCTAATATGTATTATTAATATTTATAAGTTTTAGTAACGTGTAAAGACAGGTAACATTAGTACAAACACTTAAAAAGAAAAATACATGAAATATTATTTTGATTTAGGAAAGATTAAACTGTGCAAGATTTGCAGTAATATTCTTGAAAATATCACTTGCACTTATCTTTTGTGAAAATCAAGTTCTGATGCTTTAGGACATTATGTCACACATCTGTAGAACTGCACAATTACTTTCTGTTTGGACTGGGACAAGTAGTTGCATTATTTAATACCTAATTATATCCCTGGATGAAAAAAATTCTAGAACTTTCGAAGAACACATGAGTAATATTTGTAGTAATAACATTATTTAACTCTTTATCTAGCATTTTACATACTTGAGATTTCAGATTCTGCTAATGTGCAATTTATTTATTTATTTTAAATGGCAGGATTTTATATATATTTATGTCTGTATTTATATGTGTATTTTTGGTGTATAGGATGAATTACTGTTGGGGAGTTTGGAGCACGGGATAGTGAAGTCTCTTGTCTTAGATATAAGCAAAGATAAAAAAATTAATAACATTTGAATGCAGAAATCTGAAGAAGATTAAGTTATAACAGAGTAAATGAGCATTGGAGCACACAAGAGTCAGATACTCTACAGCAAGTCTCTATGTGTATCAACTTAAGAGTATACAAAAAAAATACTATGACTTTTTTGCTTTTCTTTCAGTGAAAAAAGGGACTAGAGCATCTCGTGTTTTCTGAAAGGAAAAAAAAACATGCACTATCTGACATTGTGTCTCACTCCACAGTCCTTTTCTTGCTCGCACTGGAGATTTGCGTTAAATTCATTTTCTATTGATAAGGCCATGTAAACTGCAAGAAACCTGGCTGTCTCTGCCTCCTCCTCTCTTGCACATGTATTTATAGGGAGGAATGGCTTTTTGATTGTTTGTTTGTTTATTTTTGCTTTTAAGTTGACATAGCTGTGCAAAAAATAATGTAGTTTGCTCATAATTTTCATCCCTGTAATTAACAAGCTGGGATGAAAGGGATTGAGATCAGTGGAACAATATAATAAGATGTTTGTTTAAATTGGATAGTTCTAGAAAAAGAAATAAAGATTTGGCAGGAATTAAAGCTTTTCCATCTAAATTATACCATGTAATCTAAACTGGTTTTAGACTTAAAAAGCATGAAAATCAAATAGGAAAACTGGAGGAAGGGCTTGGTCAAACACAGGAAAAACACTGCTATGTACAGGAGGAGCTTTTAGAAGAGCAGTCTCACTTCTGAAGAGCAGTCTCACTTCTGAATTCTCCAGCTGGACTGTGGTGCAGCGGAAAAACTGATAAAATACCACAGTACTCAAGTAATAGCCTTAGTACAGTTTGCGAAATTGAAGCTTAGTATTTAAAGTAATATAAGTAAATGTCCTTAGATGATTTTTCCACTGGATGTGGAAATATGGTTCTAATAACGTTAGCTATAACGTTCACTTTTAACACAAACACCAGAAATATTGCTGAAAATATTTAGTAATTATAAAGGAACATTCCTTTTTTTTAAACTCTTGTGGGTGAGTTTCATCTCATCTAACTTCAGCTGTCTTCTGTCTGAGTGGGATATATGAGGAAGGTGTCTAAGTTCCCATTATGATTATTGGAGACATAATCAATTCAGTGAATGGAATCAAGGGCTGAGTAAATACTGAGCCAAACGAGTATTAAAGTCTATTTTCAGATGAGTTGAAAATTGCTGCAGACAACCATATGACCAGGCCTCCTCTCCATGCAATGGAAGTATAGGTAAGCGGTCACATATAATCTTCTAAATGTAGATGTCCAAGTTTAGACAAGAATAATCTGGACTGGTGAGTTACCTTTTCCCAGCAATTCAATAAGTTATGCAGTGTTATTTTATTTATTTATCTATTTTTGTTGCTGATAAGTGTACTAAATATTTCATGGGCGTCACTCTGAACAATATCCAATATATAAAGACATGAATTTAAAAGGGAATGAATTATGTCAGAGGCAAAGAAAAAAATATTAATATACGATTTTCCCTGTGTCCGAGTCTTTTATTGTTTATATTTAAATTTATTGGTTCTTTTGGAGTCTGGATTTGTTTGTTGGTGTCACTTTGTTTTTAATTTTTTAGTGGAAAAAGAAGGATGAATGATGAATGTGGGTAGATGAGAAAGTGGGAAAATCAAAAGCATTGATGATTGAATGACTAAACTGGTGGCCTTTTATGATGGATTTACTGCTTCACTGGATAAGGGAAGAGCAAGTGACACCATCTACCTGGACTTGTGCAAAGATTTTGACACTGTCCCACACAACATCCTGGTTTCTAAACTGGAAATACATGGATGTGATGGATGGGCCACTCAATGGATAAGGAACTGACTGGATGGTCACACTCAAAGAATTGTGGTCAATAGCTCAATTTCCAAGTGGAGACCAGTGACAGGTGTTGTTCTTCATGGATCTGTTCTGGGACCGGTGCTGTTTAACATCTTTGTTGGTGACATGGACAGTGGGATCAAGCACACCCTCAGCAAGTCTGCTGATGACACCAAGCTGTGCAGTGTGGTTGACACACTGGAGGGAAGGGATGCCATCCAGAGGGACCTTGACAGGCTTGAGAGGTGGGCCTGCGTGAACCTCATGAAGTTCAACAAGGCCAAGTGCAAGGTCTTGCACCTGGGTCGGGGCAATCCCACGCATAAATACAGGCTGGGAAGAGTATGTATTGAGTGCTGGTGAACAAAAAGCTCAACATGAGCTAACAATGTGTTCTTGCAGACCAGAGAGCCAAATTTATCCTCTTTATCCTGGGCTGAACCAAATGATATGCAGCCAGCATATTGAGACAGGTGATTCTCCCTCTCTACTCTGCTCTCATGAGACCCACCTGGAGTACTACTTTCAACTCTAAAGACCCCAACACAAGAGGGACATGGACCTGTCAGAGTGGTTCCAGGGGATGTTCAAGAAGCTGATCAGTGGACTGGAACACCTTTCCTATGAGAACAGGCATTTGGGCAGACAGAATTGGAGTTGTTCAGCCCGGAGAAGAGAAGGCTCTGGGGAGATGTTATCGTGCCCTTCCAGTATCTGAAGGGAGCATACAAGAAAACTAGAGAGTGACCTTTTTACAAGGGCTTGTAGTGATAGGACAAGGGGTAATATCCTCAAACTTTAAGAGGGGAGATTTAGATTAGAAATGAGGAAAAAGCTCTTCACTATGAGGGTGCTGAGACAGTGGAACCAGTTGCCCAGGGAAGCTGTGGATGTTCCATCACTGGATGTGCTCAAGACCAGATTGGAAGGGGCTTTGAGCAACTTGGTCTAGTGGGAAGTGTCCCTGACAGTAATAGGGAGTTTGGAACCATATGATCTTTGAGGTGCCTTCCAACCTGAAGCATTCTATGATTTGAGAGTATAGAAAGATTTAATGTAAAGATACATATGCAAGGAAAATCAAATCAAGCAATTGAATTAGTTACTCATTATAAATCTAGAATTATCAATGTATCATAACACAAATTGTTTTATGAATATTGATTCTTCCCCCAATAAAGGCAAATTGCTACTTGGAGGAGCTTCTGCGTTAAACTTCTGAGTTAGTCAGTTCCCAAGGTAAGTAACATGGGAAGGTACACTGACGGCTTCATCTTTCTGAAGACTTTTTCTTATCTTTACTTATGTAAAAAGTTCATTAGAAAGAATTTTACATTGAAATATGGTAACATTTTACCCTCTTTTAATGAAGTCATGCAAGTCATTAACTGCCAGACATAAAACCACTTAGTTCTGTAGATCTTAATGGATTCATCTATGATGAACTCAGAAGAAACAATGCAATAGAGTCTCATATGTGGCACAATGCAATCTATAGGATTTCATATATAGACTATACATGCATATATGTAACTATATATGCATATATGTAAATACAGATGCAAATACATATATATGTATAAATGTATTGGTGTTGAGTTCTTTTTATTTAACAGTTTTTGCAGTAAGTTGCCATTGGTATAGTGTGATGCAAATCATATCACAAATTAAAATGCATAGAAATGAAAACACATTTTTTCCATCTGGAAAAAAAAACAGTAAAAATATTTACAGACCTCACTCTGCATGAAAAATCCATGCCCTGAAAAGGGTGCTTATTCACACTGTGGTCATGAGGCTTAGATCAACATAAGTAGCTAAAGTATATCCCATGTCTTTTGGAAACAGAAATCCAGTGGAAGTTTCCTATGGTGGATATCTTAAAACCAGAGGTAGGAGACGAACAAATTAAACCAATTAGAAAAGACTGAAAAGGCCAGACCACATACTTTCTAACCATCAGTAAAAATCTGAAAGCGCATGTATAGCTTAAAATATTTATGCACATATACATGCATTTACTATCCTACCAGAAGTGTGTTTCTATCGCATTTGTTCTTTTGGGTTAATAAAATGTAAATTTGGAAGAGAGGTGAAACCTGTATGAAATATCTGTCAAAATATTAATTACAAACAAAACTCTTCATGCTTTTTAACAGCAGATAGTATTTTATGCATGTTTTGATGTCAGCATGATTATTTGTCATTGCTAGTTCATAAGTATTCTTGCTTAGTAAAACAGCATTCATTCTCTAACTTTTTTTAATGTGTTCAGAAAAGCTAGCATTGTCTTGTCAAGCATATTTTTGCTCTAGTAAGTAAATCATCACTGACCTTCTCGAGATTGTCTGCAATGTCCCCTATTTGACATAATTAACACTATGCAATTTATCGATCATCTTTTATTTCATTGTAGCATTTTACTGCATAATAATAGGTGCAGTTTAAGCTGTAAATGTAATTTTTCTCTCACACATTTATTCCCGATGTATGCATTTTTTTTTTTTCTCCTTAAATCTCTTCATTGTTTTTCGGAATTAAGAAGTCATTAATGAAGGAGGTGAGAGAAATTAATATGAAAATTATTAAATTTGATCTCAATCAGATCCATAAGGTGTACCCTGTGTATGAGTTGCTTAACTGAAATGCTAGTACAGTATTTTGTCAGTGTTTTAGTTTGGGACAGTCTACCTTAAAATTGTACTGTCCTGAGAAGTACAAAGTTAGACTGAATAAGTATTTTTCAAAAGAAAATGTCTACATGACTAGATTCATGGTAGATCATGATTAGAACTTTGAATTTAATTGAGTCGGGGTCCAAAACCAGTAATAGATGAATGTAATACCATGTATTAAAAAGAAAATGCAGGTAAAAATATTTTGAGCTCAGGCAAACATATTTTTAAGCTTCATTTGACAAAATGGCTCAGCACAGTTTAAAGCAGTATGAGAGGAGTCCTGAAATGGCACCTGCCTACTTATCCATTTGTAATATTGACAGAACATAGATTTGTAGTATGCAGAGTTGACAATTTCCAACCAGATGTTGAAGCACTGATCTACATGACAGGAATTGTGATCATTAGTTGCAATGCTTGAAAAGGATGTGGACAGATTCAATGTGGTTAGGTGCAATCAGTCCTGAAATTAATGCATAAATGTAAGAGACACTTTTTCATTATTGCCTACTTTGGGGGAAACAGTGGGTGCAGTACTGTCAGAGTTCAGACTGATAGATATTGATACAAATCATTTTTATATGATCTGCCTATTTATTAGAATTGCTTTTCTGCTCTCTATGTGGAAGTCTATGATGCATTACATTCTGGACTTCCCAATGTTCAGATTGCTGTTCTCATTGAAAGAAATAATGAAATGAATTCATTACTTTATTCTTAAAATATTCTGATTTATTTTAGGGTATAACCTCTTCAATAATTTCATATACCCTTTTGTTGTCTAGTTCATTTATTTTACTGTAGAAGGGAACACATTCTACATATTTTGAAGATAAAAAATTTCAATAACTATTTTAAGAATATGCAAGTACACAAACAGAAACAGGGAAAAGGATCTGAGAAGATAAAAAGTCCAAAATTGTTTTCAGTGTCAGTGAAACTCAAGATTGGTAATGTCAAGGCAAACACAGAGGAATTACAATTACAAGCAACTGTTTCTTGAATAAGCATCTATGAAGCAGGAGCATTTTGTGATCTAGTTTTAGATATTTCAAAATTATGTTTTGCACAACAAAGTTCTCTCACTTTGAATCCAGAAGGGAAAAGTTGAATCACATAATAAACCATTGGAACCTGAAATTTTGCATATGTGGGGTGCTCTCCTTTATGTATTTATCTTTTGAAATCGACAGATGAAACTGGGAAAACCTGAGTGCTGAAAGAAACTACTGACTGTGAGTTCTCTGGACCCAAAGACATTAAATGAAATTAAACACTACTACAGTGATACAAACAACCTGATTAATAATGATTTATTAGTCTAGGACTGCAGTGTTACTTCTGGGCTTCAGGCCAGTATGTCTTTAGAGAGTTATACTCGTGGAGGAAAAGAAGAAAATGCATTCTTCACTCTTAGTTTTAAAACAAATCAAAGTATTTTGAAAGTGAATATAGGATTAGAAGACTAAAAGTCGCATCAGGAGGGCAAAACGTTGATAAGAGATACAAACACAAATGTTTCATTAAGGTAAATCTGAGAACTTCATACCTCTTCAGTATTTTCAGCTGGGTTTGGGTGCTTATGCACGTAAGGTTAAAAAAAAGTAATTACATAATTGTTGAAACAGCAGTCATTAACAGATCAAGGCCTCTACATGGAAAATACCTACCTGAAAGAGTGTAAAACATTAAAAAGACCCTCAAAAAACAGGATAGCAGTGATGAATGTGTTCCTAGCAGCAATGGAGGTTGACCTTTCCCCACCTGGCAGCTGACTGCCTGGTTGTGGAGATTCTCTAGTTGTCTCATTGGGCTTTGTGAGCAAATTGATGCTTGATCCAGAATGCGTTAGTTCCAGACACTTGTTCTTTGAGCATTAGCCAGTAAACAATCGCACCATAATGTAAGTTGTATTTATCTTGCTGGCAGAGTCACTGCCTGGTGAAGGGGATCCAAGGAAAGGAGACTATGGAGTGAGGATTACAGAACCAGCATTACAAGAAGATTCTTGCAGACCATGTAAATGTTCAGTCTGAAGAATGTGCTTTACAGAGGTAGCAAAGATGCAAACATATGCTGAATGGTGGCCTACTCCTACACCAAGGAGTTTCCCTAAGCAAGTAGTTTCCATCTCCTTCTCTTCTTGGTTTCCTTTTCTTGAGGCAGGAGCATATGACAGTTAGGAATGCTAGCCAATGCCTTGCCTGCTGTGTGTCAAGGACAGCATGCATCTCTCATCTTCCGGGCAACTGAAAAGACAGATAAAAGGTATAAACCTACCTCCTACAATATAAAATGTTTTCATTTTGAAGGGAAAGAAAAAAAAGCCTGAAGATTACCTTAACTCTTCTCCTTCTGGTCCATTTCCTTTTGTACTTAGTACTTAGGAGAGCATAGAACTGATTTTAAGCAGTGTTTAGGAAATATTTGAGCCACATTATTCATAGAAATTAGTTTATCTCTTGATTTATATAATTTCTGTGCCTGAAGTGGATGACTTGTTTCACTGAGATCATTAGAAGGAAAAAAACCCAAACAATGTTAAAATTAAGCATTAATAATTCATACATTTTTTAGACATTTGTTTCAGTTAAATAAAATAGAAATGTGGCCACATAAAAAATCCATACAGTTTTAAGCTGATTAAATCAATAAAGTATGATCTCATCAAGGATTTTGTTATTCTTCCTTTCTATGTCTTTTTTTTCAGAAAAGTAGTTTCTGTACCTATTTTGTTTTGGAATACTGCAAGGCTGTTAAGTGGATTTGTTGTAAGACCATTCAAAACATTCTATTAGTTCAAATGAACTTCTTTGTTAAGATTTAGTATTACATGATAAAAAGTAAAACTAGACCTAAACATTCTCTCCAGATGTTTTAACTTGGATAGAATATCAGCATCAGCCTTCATAAAGGAAGAAAAGGATTTAACTTCTTTTTCAAAATCTGCTGATTTCGATAAAAAGTGTTTTTAGAACTTAGACCTGCAAAAGTGAATCTGGACAAACTCGTCACAATATCCATCTCAGTTTATAAAGACCTTGAAAAAGTAGACACGAGGAAAGCAGTACTTAAAGATAAGTGGTTTATATGTGCTAACTTTTTCAGTGGCGATGCAACATGGCAAGTGTCTTTTTATGGAGGTTGGCAGAAAAGCAGGACAAAGGCAACAAGGTAGAAAGTATAAAAGGGAACGTAAAAAAAAAACCCCACAGGTACTTACAGTCTGAACATCACCATCTATTGCTTGTGGCATCTTACTTGTCTTCCCACTGAGAATTTCATCTTAAGGCTCAACTTTGAGAACTTCATCATAAACCTAACAAGACATGCTAATCTATGTCATCTTAATAAAACTCTCATATCAGTGCCTCTAAATATATAACCAGAATGAAAGATAAACATGTGTTCATTAAATTTAACTTAATTTTGAAGTTTGCAAAATCTACAGCATATCTAGCTACAGAGAAAATATAGTTTATAGTTAAATTCAACATATTCATGTTCTCTCCTAGTTAAAGCAAAATATAATCAGTTTGTATAAGTACTACCATATCCAAACAATGATATAGATATTTACAACAGAAAAACAGAAACTGCTTATTGAAAATTATCTTGCAATGGTATTACTTATATTTCTAGTCTCACACTAAAAAACCCCTAAGAATTCAATATGTGTAAGTCCCTATTCTTCCAAGTGTATGAAGTGAGGGAGGTGAAGAATGAACTGGGAAACTTACACCTTGGTTTAAAAAAAAAAAATGCCATCTGACTTTGAATTAAAACTGTCCCAGAATTGTAACCACCATAGAATTGAAGTCATCACCAATTTTCACCTAGTTAATAAAAGCTGCTCACAAATTGAAGGTAAGGATATAAAAAAAAAAAAAAAAAAAAAAAGAGAGAGAGAGAGAAAACCAATTTTGGATGCAGCTTTAGTAAGAATGCACATGTATTTATTAATGGTATCTCCTGTTGCTTTCTTTCCTTCTTGTGAGGTGTGAAGGGTGCAATTTCAGTGACTTCTCTGCTGTAATTCTTCTATAGCTCTTCCACAGATGTTTTAATGTCAATCAATCCTGTCTCTCTGTAGTAGCTGACTCTCCCTCTAGCACCACAATTCTATTCATTTTATTCATATTGAATTCTATTGCTGTATTAAAGGGACAGTTGGCTAGCGTGGGGAGGACAGGGTTGATTGACTAGGCTTCTGTGCAAGAATTACAGTAGAATTACAGTACAGATGCAGAAATTGCAGCCTGCTGCTCCATGGAGGAGTTTGAATGGTAATAGTACTGGGAGAGAGGAATTGCACCTATTTGAGACAATGCTAATAGTAGGAAAGTCTCCCTTAAATTAATTCTTATTAAAACTAATTTTGTAATAAGATAATTATGAAACCTAAACTTCATTTTGAAGGACAACAGTTTTGAGAAAGAATACAAAATCATTAAAAGATGCAGTCTTTTTTTTTAAACTACTGTATGGAAAAACGTTTTTCTAAGAATTGTAGTGATATTGTACTGTTCTGACAGTATTCTATAGCTTTGATCAGCTAAATATCAGGGATATATTAACAGCTAAATAGCAGGGTTTGTGAGGAGAAAGTTAAAGTCTATTCATTAAAATATAGTTTGGCTTTTGGAAGTGATTTAGCAGAATTTTAATGCTTCAGAGTTAATAAATTTGTGTTATCATAGTTATACTTTAAGATAGTAGGATCATTAGGGGGACATAGTATAATAATTCAAAAACCTCACTGACTGTCATCTTGCTTTAATTTGCTGTGTTATGAAATTCACAAAGATATTACCTATACTATGAGAGATACATTTAGTAAAAGATTTATATTACCCATCTATATCAGTATCTTCAAAGTATTTTTGCACTATGTCCTAGCTTTCAACTGCTTCCATTTCACTTTGTGGTCATATACAATATATATCATGTAAAATGTATATTATCTCAGTAGATTCTTCCATCCAAAGCTTCCAATCTAAAAATCCTTCTTTCTACAACTTGCTGCTTATTACTGTTCTTACTGTTTTGACCTCTTTGATCCCAGTTATACTATTTTTGCAACTAATCATTTTTTTCTCTGTCAGTTTCAGACAGTTTTGCTCCCTGAAATAAATAAGGTGTACTATACATTCAGATCAATAGGTAATAAAATTTATCAGGATTTATTCTTGATACAAAATACCTGTCCCAGAACTCTATATATAGAGGTTTTACAGAAAAAAAAAAAAAAAAAAAAAAGCAGTACAGACTTTGATTAACTGTCCCCCAAACTAATAATACTGATAGCAGCTCTCTTGTATCTTGGTTTATACTTTTTATTATGGATATAGATGATGTTACTCAAACTGGCCTTTGGAATAACTAGAAAACTTTGAACTTCCTGATCACGGTTATTGTATGCACAATTATGTGATGGCCACATAGTTATGACTGGATAGATTAATATCCTGCTTCTGGTATGGAACAAAAATCTTGAGATCCTGAAATGCTTATGTTTTTCACACAGTGCTTGTTTGGTCTGATGCTTGTTTACCCTCACTGAAAAATTATTAACTCCTCCAGTCTGGAAAATCCATCGGCATTACTTCATCCTATACATATCACTTGTGTTTGGTTGCTTGAAGAAAACAGTTCACATGGTGACACTACATCACGCCCTATTTGCCCACAGCCTGCACTTGGCATTATGCTTCACTCTGCAGTGTAATGTGACAGAAATAGTGCCAGTCCTAATGGTGAGCTAAATAATTTCCACACTTACATTTCTGTTACACTTCAGGCACATGAGAAGGCTTGGGTCAGCTCTTTGGATGAGGTAGATCTGCAACATGCGTCTGCAGACTATGGCTTTCCAAATGAAGGAAGTTGTGTTTATGCTTCCTTCTTTCTTTACTCCTCCTCTTGCCTTACCCCCACAGAGCTCAGATTCATACCAGTTCACTGCTACCTCTCTTGCCCTGGTATAGCTGTGGACTTGAAATGGGATACTACACCACTTACTGAGAAGGCCACAACCATAGAAAGAAGGTTACATTTTTAACGCAGTGAGTTTTCCCATCCAGTTCATCACAGGTCCATTAAAAGACCTAGACTGACAATGGCCTGAGAGTGTAGTGCAGAAGAAGGATCAGCCAGATAAAGGCAACTTAAACTAACATTTTTTTTACAAAATTTCTTCTGATCTTTATCACCCTGTTGCCAACATGTTGGGCTGAGACAGAAAGAAGTTGTCATAGTCTTCTTGGGAAACAAGTGGTCTCAGAACCACATCAGGGAAGTAGGAAGCAGGATTTTCCTGGGAACTGGCGCTGTTACCATGACTGGCTCCTGCCTCATCCAATGATCGATTCTCCTAGTAGAATTGTCAACACATCACATATCCCATTGCATTGGAATGGGCTGCCCAAAGAGGTTGTGGCGTCTCCTTCTCTGGAGGCATTCAAAACCTGCCTGGATGCATTCCTATCTGACCTGATCTAAGTGATCATTCTCCAGCAGATGGGTTGGACTAGATGACCTTTCAAGGTCCCTTCCAGTCCCTAACATTCTGTGATTCTGTGATCATATGATAGTATATTTGCTCTCCTGATGAAGTCTAGGAATAAAAGTCTGGTGAGTATCTCAGATGAAATGCTGGTAGGAACAAAACCATTGTTTCTTATTTATTAAGTTCCTTGCTTGTTCAGTTCTCACTATTAGTGTGGGGTTCTTCAAACTGCTAGGGTGTCTTACAAAGTATTTGGAAGCTTCTTACATAAATATGAAGTAACAAGGATATTAGTGTGCCATCAAGATTTACTCTCTGCCACAAAAAAATTCATGGAAGAGGAACAATTATTATCAATCTGCATAAGATTTATCTCAAAGAGAACAAAGCCAGAGAAAAAGCACTTATCTTTGTCAAATTTTACAACCAAATGTAGGAACTGTTCTGACAATGAAATTAAGTTTGTTCTATAAATATTGACTGGTATTACTGATAGTTTATTATTTGCTTCTTTATTGACTGGGTCCTGGACTGGTTTTTGCCTGTTTGGTTTTGTTTGTTTGTTTTTGGTTTGGTTTTGTTTGGTTTTTTTTTTCTTTTAACTACTGTCAGACTACATTTACAGTTTTGTGGAAGAATGGATGTCTCCAGTTGCTAAAGTTAATTTCCTTGGCCTGCTTTTCCATAAGGCTAGGTAAAAGTTATATGCAGTCTTACATTAAAAGAAAAGAAAAAAAAAAAAAAGAAAAAAAAAAATCAGTAATCTATCTAAAAATCTTTTCAGCATTATGCACCAATTATGTTATTTTTACGGTATAAGGACTGCCTCTGTTTCTTTTCAGGATTTCAACACAAATCCTTGTTGAACAGATTTTGTCGTCTCTGCCTAATAATACGTTATGTAAGATTTTGTTCTTTTCTGAGGTTTTTGGTTGTTTTGGGGTTTTTTCCCTCCAGAAGCTAGACCTTATTTTTCTTAGTCATGGAGTCCAAGATTTTAGTGTGCTGTCTTCAGTTTCTTGTGTCAATTATTCGCTCTTAATAATTTTCCTGGGTTTACTGCTTGCTTAATATTTTCCCATTTTACTTCTAATTTCTGTCTTTCACCAAATTCATCCTGTTCCTTGAGAGATGCTGTTTTCTCATCTGTGGGCATTCCTTGAACTCAACAGTAGTTATTTTTTTCTCTTGAAGATGTCTCAAAGCACACTTGTACAAAATTCTTGTTCAGTTTCTCAGGGGAAGTTATGTTCATTATTATTCTGTTACTTGAACTCTAACATATAATGAAGGTCCTTCAGAAGTCTAATGAGAAATCATAAGACATTACACTTTTAGTATGTATTCTTGCCTTTATTGGAAAGATAATTATTTGTATGTAAGTTACACTGCCTTTGCTGGTTGAACAAAGGTAAAGCTGTGTAAGCTTTGTACTGTGGATGCAACTCTTACTATATGAAAAGAACATATACTTGTACAGATTAGACTTTATCTGTTCACAAAAGCTTTCACAGTGCATCTTTCTTCCATTTTGACTATAGGTACAGCTCAAAAAAATAGTCATCAATTTGATTTAAGCTGGGTTACATCTGAGGTGTATAACATAATTCTGTTCTTTATCAAAACTAGATGGGAAGTTGGTTTATGTTGTCAAGATTATGCATTGAGTTCTGAATTTTTTTCATACCCTTGGATCTGTACTAGGTTTTAAGATGTATAGTCCAAGATTTAACAAAATTCTGGAAGAGGCTACTGGAACCAATAATTTATAACATATTATGACATTTTATTGTTTCTTTACTATCTGAAAATAAAAGCAATCAGTGGGATAATACAAAAAAAAGATGTAATGGAGTGAGCTTATTAATAGAGCTATGTTGCAATAATTTCTACAAAGCACTGTGAATATGCTATACAAGCATATGGCAGAATTTGTGTGACTGTTTTAATAAGAAATGGCTTTTTACATGCCTCACTGACACCTGCACAAAACCTGTGTGTATATGAGACTAATTTAGACAATGTTATTAATGGCTTCAGCTAATGTGAGAAGCAGACTGGGATATGGACAGAAGCTATCTGGTTTATGCTCATTCTAAAGAAAAATAAAGCATAGCAGTTTGGAGGAAGTCATTGGAGCTGAAAATAAAACTAACTCCTCTGAGATTTATCAGATGTTCCTTACTTAGAATTCCAACTTAATGTAGGGTTGGAAATTTAGCTATTACTGCTTGATCCTTTCACAACAATGATCAGGAGTGCTTTCTTTTCCTACCTACTTATAAAGTTGCAAACTCTTCTGCGAGATATAGGTATTATAGCTACCCATACCTTTATCATCTCTTAATAGGACTACTGAGAGGACTCTGTAAAATTGTTCCTACTGAGTCTATTCAGAGGCTGAAGCTGGAGATGGATGTGCTACTCTTGTGACATCTGTAACAGGTTAAAATGTTGTGTGCCTATCCCACTCATCTCTCATTTGTTGGCTTACTTTCCCTCCCTTTGGAAGTTACTATTTTGATAGCTCTCCTTTATGTGACATTTTAATCAAGCTCTACAAAAATGAGGAAAATCTCATTCTTATTAAATATGTAAGACTATTTGTATTGTCTAGACAGAATCTTTTTAGAGAGCTGTGTTACATGCACATCTGACAGCAAAGCAGAGGAGGTCAAATTAGGAAGCTGTGAGCCTCCACGTGTGACCTGGAAAAGATAGCCTGTTTGCAGAGCTCCACTGCAGCCAGAGAAGTTTGACTGCCCAAACTGAGATGGTCAATAACAACCTTGAGTACTTTGAGTTCTGCACTGGCTGAGCATTCTTTTCCGCGCACTGCTTTATATGTGTATTTTAACTTCAAAATTGAGCTATACCTGTTCTTACCTGAAAGGTTTCTTCACTTTTTCACAAATGAAATGGGAATAAGTTTTTTTTGTATTTTAAGAATCCAGAGGTAAGAGTACTCTGCAGCATTTAATGATTATTTATTTGTCAATACATCACCAGAAAACCTTCTCTGATATGTAGCTTGAACTTTTCCATTCTTACTTTAAGCCCATTGCTACAGTTTAAACCCTGTTTTTCACCCTGAGTGACTCTTCTCCTGCCCTAGATTTACATTCCCAAGATATTCAGGGACTGTTATCAAGTTCCCCTTTTTCAGCAAAAAGCCGCAGTATATTCTATACATTTCATAATTTTAAATCTGTATTCCTGTACTGTCCCTAGGGTTTTGTGATAGTCTGTGTTGTACAAAAGATCTTTAATTTTGGGGCAGGGTTTTGGTAATAAGAAACCTGCAAAAGAGCACAAACTCCAACTCTTGCTTCTTCTTGACCGACACAAAACCCCATGGAAGTTACATAGCTGGTTTGATACTGGATAAAAAGAGAAGGACTATTAGGTTATAACATGTCTCTTTTCTTTAAAAACAGCCCAAAACAACAGTGCCTTTATCATTTGTGTCTGTAATGTTAATTAAGTTCTATTACAAATACTTGTCCAATTCACCTCTGTGGTCAGTAATTGTTGCCTTTTAATGATAACAATAACACAGCGCGTAGAAACCCAACTTGGCAAATGAGATCTGTTGATGCAGTGCACTAGACAAACACAACAAAAAGACAGTCTGTTCAGTAACGATATCACAGTCTTAATAAGCCCAAACAACTAAGTCAAGATAGCAAACAGAAAATTAATTAAGAACATGATAGGAATTAGAAGGAAATAAGGAGACAGAGTGGTCAGCATGACGGTGGTGGTTTCTGGATTGCTGGGCCTATAACAACATCTCTACGTATTTAGAGGAAAAAAAAATAAAATCACAGCTGCTGTGATAATTTACTAAACAAACAATTATCGGCTTTAAAAATATTTATGTGAAAGTTATGAAAACCAAGTCCAGATTTTATCACCTGCAAGGTCACTATGATCAGGAGAATCCCAATATTTTTGTATTCTTCTTCTCCCAAGGGGCGAATAACCTCAGTAATCTGGACAGGATTGGTGCACAGCCAGAATTTTAAAGAGAGGAGTAAGATCCAAGTTAGTTACTAGTCAACAAGTACTATCAATATTTCAGTAGCACTGGAACACTAGAAGGTGGGATGGTGGCATTTTTAACGGTGGCGGGTATGAAAAAGGACCCTTTCATTTGAAAAAGCCTAGGTGTGCAATATGTGAGAATAAGAGATGAGGGGACCAGCTTTGCTGCTTGTGAGAAAAAAATAATAGAAAACTTTCACTTGAGGGAAATATTTGTATGTTATTCATTAGAGCTCTGATTTTTCTATCACCTCATTAATTTACAAATGATGGTCCTGCTATTTTTCTTTTCAGAAGAATGAAATCTTGGCTACTGTAATATTTATGAAGTTGCTGTAGGATTCCTCTTGGGAACGTAAGTTGCACTACGGTTTTGTAATATAAAAGATATTTTGTACATTTTTCTTCCTCCTTCATCTTACTTATGCACCTTATACACCTTTGGGGGTCAGTTGGCTGTGTATATGCTTTAATGCAAAAGAATTTCAGTCTCTTGGATTTTCAGCTGCACTATGAAAACATATATATTTTAATTTGAATGGGTGTTCTACATGGGTTTTTTTCATTGTTTTTTACCCAAATAGCTTTTAGTATTCGTGTATATTTAGATTATAGCAAAGCTGATATTTTCTGTAAGTGCAATAATTTATTAATCTCTCTATAGGATAAAGTGTGTGCTTTGGTGAAAACTAGATCAAAGCAATATATTTCTGTTAACTAGACATTTCCACTAAAGATATGTCAGCATCTGCTCCTCGGAGAATTTCTGGGCATAATTTAGAAAGAAAATTTTGAAATGTCACTTTGTTTGAACTAGAACAAATATGCATCTTGTGTAAACACAATAGGAATTTCCTCTTGTGTTTCTTAGAATTGCAGTATGGGTTTTGTAGAGTGATAGGTACAGCTCTCTGCATGTGTTGTAATTGAAACATTGTTGTATGTTACGAGATTCAGGTTTTGATCTCTTCTTCCTAATAGTCACTCTTTAATCTTTTTCTCTCTGTTGCCTCATTTTGCCTTCTCAGTGTATTACGCATGCTGAATACCATTATTGCTTTTGGTTATTAACTAGGGATGGATTTGGAAAAAGTAATTTTGTGCTGGCTTGATGTAACAGAATAAGCTGTCAAACATCATACCAGGTGACAGTGTGATGTCCTTCTGTGGAGCTGCAGCACAGTATGTGTTACAGCTGGAAGGTTATAGGTAATCAGAGAGGATTACCAATGGCAGCTTTATTAAATATCTGTGGAGGTCTACTGTGGCTGTGACCAGATAATATGAGCTTCCAGTATGAAAACAGGAAATTATTAATAAACTAGATTGGCTGTTCTGAATGCCCTTGCAAAAGTTTATCTAATTTTATTTTCTAGGGAGATTAATGTCAAGTATTAGATTTATTATTACTTAAGATGTAGGCCTTTTATGCGTTGAAGTGATTCCTTTTTAATTTGTTATATTTCCCTGGATGTTTGATGATATTAACATTGTTTAAACCAGAATGTTTCTATTCTCATTTTCTGGTAAGTAAATTTTGACAGTTCAGAGTACACTGTTTTATGTTGGGGTTTGGGGTGCTTTTTTTTGTTTGTTTTAATCTATAATAAAATACAGTTCAGTGGAGATAGAAACCAGCTTTAATGTTCTTCGTGTTCTTTCTGTCCAACACCATGTTTTATGTATTAAAAACTTACTTTTATTTTGTCATTTCCTGTAACTTCTATTGTACTCACCTTTTTACATTCTGAAAAGTTATAACGGGTTTAATCCAACACTTTCAGCCAAAACTAATATTTCTTAAGGCAGAAATTGCAGATTTACTTGTGATAAATTACTTAAACAGCTTTGCATAAAACTGTAAATTAAACTTAAGAGTGTGAAGAAATCATATCGTCAATTTAGATACACCTTTATCTCTTCAGAAAGATTAAAAATGTAACACCTTAGGTTTAGCACTGTGAAGTTTGACAAGCATTGAAACAAAAAAGGAAGTGTAAATTTTACTAATCAAAACATCTGTACTATGCAGCCATTTACATTTTCCTATCAAGACATGAGAGAAATGTTAATTTTAGACGACTCTTTTTATGACCTATAATTACTGTCATTAAGAAAGCTCTAGAGACTTACAGGGAGCTTTGACTGAAATACAGTTTGACATGTTCTATAATTAATGCTGAATTAACGTTCTACAGTATGTGCCTCAGAAGAAAAAGGTTTCTTTTTACTCAAAGAAAAGTTAAAGAAATTGTATTACAGTAATGCCTGCTAACATCACTATATTTAAAGTTATGTCACTGGTTCCTATGCAAACCCCATTTTTCAGTAGCTTATCATGTGGCTATTAAAGGATCTTTAGATTTAGGCACTGACTGAATATGATTTCAACCCATAGGTCTTTTGTATTCCTTTTTCTTTTTTTTTCTACTATTCATAGGCACATTTCCTTAGATTTGACAACATGAAAATTTCTTGTCTGTATTAAGTATACCTATGTTCTTTACAGGTTTGGGCTACACATTTGAACTTGATAAAAAAAAAAAAAAAAAGTGATATCCCTTGCACTAAATAAATGAAGTTTTCATTTGCAGTCCCACTGTGAACCAAGTACATACAAATTGAAAAAAATAATAAAAATAATTCAGGTTAGGTATTTGGTATAAGTGTAAAGTTATTGACTGTATTATTACTGAAGCATCTCTCTCATCATTATCTGCTTTACTTTATGCTTTCTGGCAACACTGTGAACATTGTAATAATTTAAAAACTATTCTGATTTTACTAAAATATCTAAAACTTCCACTTTAAAACAAATAAAAGAAATATCAAAACAATCCTAATAGTTCAAGGGGCCATGTAAACAGAACAAATGTAACGACGATCATACTTTACATATTGGGCTGAACAATATAGTTCAATACATAAAATTACAAATTAAATTTTAATGGCTTGCTTTATAGATATAATGTGCATTAAACATTAGCAAGTATAAAAGTATTTTTAAATATAGTAAGGTGAATCTATAGGACTATTAACAATATCATGAACAGAGAGAAATATATAAAGAACAGGTATCTTCAAATTACAGGTTATAATCCAATCCCAATCTCCTACCATGGATTAATGTCCAAAAACATCAGGAATTTCAGATTTTATATATTTTCTTCTAAAAAACAGAAGTGAGATAACATTCTTAATGTAACATAACTTAATCTATCTACCTATCTTTAATTGTTATGAAACTATCTTTGAGAGAATTTATTTGCCCTTTAAACTATATGTTGACCAACTTCATACTGCAGAATTAAGTTGCACTGCCTGTAACCTACAGGAAAAAGTCCTTTCATCATTGTAAATAAGTGGACCTTTCTATTTAAAATATCAAAATTTTAAATAATTCCAATGAAATTAATTGGGGCAAACATTGTTTTTACACTTGTTTCACATTTCCTTTATTTGCTCATTTTACAAAAGTACAAAACCCTCACATTTTACATTTCATATTAACACTTTTCACATTTGTGATCGTTCTATTTATTTTATTTAATCCTTTTTTTTTTTAATTTGTAATGAGTGTATTTTAAAGAATGAGCAAGTTTCATCCTACTTAAGTTACATACAATTGATTATAGCTATGTTGATGTAGCGGTTTTAATACTCATATATCTTTTTAAACAAAATTTTATTTTTTGAAAGAAATTCTGAAGTGATATAAAGCAGTGTAGGTCTCGTGTAGTTAGCTGAGCTTTACTGATTAATACCCACTGAAGAGTTTGTCACTTCTATAATGCCTTGAATGCAAGTTCATGCTAAAAAAATAACTCTATGCATTGTGCAGTGTGAAGTCAATTACTCTATTTGGAAGGTTATAGTTTATTTAGAACTTCAGAATTAAAAACAAATCAAAAATGTTTGCCTACAATGAATTTTAGGAGCCCTTTCTTACCATTCACCTGCATAGGTTTGGTGCGGTCTTGCCACATCTTGTCTCACACACGTGTGTCATCTCACAGATCCTTTTTTCCTATGTATGAATGCATATATTGGATATTATTTCTATTGCAGGTACTTATACAATCCCACTACAGATTTCTTCCTTGTTGAAAATTAGATATTTCCCAACTTTTATTTCCTACTTAGATAGTAACAGATCTGTGAACTCTTACTCTATTTTTCAAGCTCAATCAACCTATGTCAAATAGTTTCTTCAGTATTTAATACATTTTTAGTTTTAATACAGATGACTAATCCATTGGTTAGGAACAATTTCCTTGTATGTTATTAACATATCATACTCATCTAGGTGTTTATAACTCTAATTATTTCTTTTTTCATCTAACTTGCATGTAACTGTAAAGACTCAATGGTCAGCAATTCTTGGGATTATTCCTACATTTTTTTTAAAACATTCCAATACTTTTAGCAGATAGAAATGGTAACTCTTCTAATAATGTAGAAGAACACAAAAGTGTTAAATAGATATTTATTATACATTTGGAAAGAACTATTATGAACATGATGAATTACTCTCTGCTTCATCAGTAGCTGGGGAGCTTGTTAAACAACATCTACTAGAGATGCACCTTTTAAGGTGAATCTTACTTCATCTTTCATTTCTAGACTTTAAGTTAGATCTGCTTTCAGAGTATACAAATACAAAAAAAAAATAAACTTACCCACTCTTCCTTAATAGATTACTCTGGGAAAAAAATAATTCTACTCATGATTGAGGTATATGATTAGCCCATTGGTGTATGGATATATTTTAAATAAAGAGGTGTCATATAGAATTGTGCATATGCAATGAATAAGATCAGTTTCTCATATTCTAATGTTGTAAATAACAGAAGAAACAAGAAAATGAAACAGCAAAAGTTGTTGTGTGGCATTCTCATCACTTCCCTAATATTTAGTAAAAGATATAATTCCATATTTTAAATATGTTATTTTCTGTGTTTTGCAAAGTATGGTAATTATTTACAGTGACACTTTTTTCTTCTTGAAAACATAACCAGTAGGGAATTGTCTTTTGCTTTGTCTCTCAAAATTACCCTTAAAGTAATCTTTTGTCACTACTCCATATTCTGTTCTGGACTGGAGTCCTTACTGAGTGTGAAACAACGATCAGTAATCGCAGATGAACAAAGATGTGTCCAAATGTATTACGAGCAGAAGCAGGGATATCCCAATGCTCAGATAATGAATGTTAGCTGCGTCTCAAGGAAAAGCTCCCAGTCTATACTCTGGCAATGTTCCAGGTCTGGGAAGAGAAAACAACTCCACATGTGTACTGAAAATAATCTAGTGAAGATTTAACTTCAACAGTAAAGAAAGTCAGTAGTTTGAAAAATATGAAGTGAAGCGTGTGGACTTTTGCAAGATTTTTAGAAATTAAAAACGAAAGAGAAAAAGAGGGAAATATTTGTAGGACTGAATAACTTTTTCAGGGTATTTTTAAAGTTACAAAATGTTTAACAAAGTATTGTTAAAGACTTAGACAATTTGGTACTCATCGCTTTTGAGTCAAAAACTTTGTAAGTTCACAATCCTGTTTCAAGAGAATCAAAACCTAGTCAAGAATATTATTTCCTAGATAAAGAAAAGGAAAAATGAATTCTTTTTCTTGATGTTTGGTTTTGGTGTTTTGGTTTAGTTTGGGATTTTTTAACAGGTGCTCTTAGTACTATTGTAGGACAATTATACTACCCAGAAAAGGAGATCTGGAATAGCTCTGTGATCTGTGTATCACTAGACAAAGCCATGTTTTTATAGATATGCACACATAGAAGGCTTTCTCTGACGTTAAGACATTTGTGAGGGGTATAAAGACCACTATATTGTACCTTTTCAACACTTTCTACTGCCTGGTTGTTTTTTATCATGAGTGTTTTGCTCAAAATTTATGGTATGCTAAATAGGACTGCTGCCGCAAATTAACTCTTAACTTGGTAGTAAAATGCATTTAAGAGCATTGGCACACAATTCACAGATTCTTGTACTACAACTGTTTTCTCTTTTTCCTTTCTGAGTCAGGAGAACTTTAGAAGTGTGATGTTCATGTGAGAACACATCTTAGATTCAGTTTCTTTATACTTAGTATAAGAGCACCCACAAGGTTTTGACAGTGGTGTTTATTTATTTACGTATCCATTGAATCTAGTGAGAAAAAATATTTTTGTTCTTCATTGGAGTTGTTAGCATTAACAATTTTTTTCAGTGGCTCTTGCAAGTAAATCATGTTATATTACCACATTGCCACTCTATTTACAGTACTTCCTTGCCATTTCTTTCATAGTATATCTTCAATAACGGGACTACCATATAAATGATATTTTGTTGCACCTCTTAAAAGCAAGACTAGAGAGTTAATGACAACCTACTCTGTTTTGGAAGTGATTTTCCTCCTCGAACAAAGGAATCTTTGGTATTTTTCTGCGCTTTTTACATATAGGATGCCTTTTTTTTAATACATTGCTCTTGGTTACATTTTTTCAGTTCAAAGTCACTTTAATAAATATGTCTAGTGTACAAAATAAAGCATTACAACAAATTTATATGCTGCTGGTTTCCTGATACAGAGTTGTGACAGTAGACAAATCAAGTTTTATAGGGAGTCAGTACGGAGCGGTACTACAATATGATTCCAATTACCTCATACATGGCAACATCACAGTAGCCATTTTATTCTGCTTCATCACTACAGGGAAGAGGCAATGGAGTCAAACTTTTCTTCCTTTCATTTGTCTTCTGCTGGAGTTGCTGCTGGTCAATTGGTCAATGAGGACCTTGAAGTCAATCAGAGAAAGATGCTTCCTGGCTGAGAGAAAGGGTAACTGCCACATGCTCACCTACCCAGATACACCTCCGTCTTCTTCCTTAATCTGCTTGGCAGAAAGAAGCTGTTTTACCTCATGAAAAATGGGAAAGAAATCTTTTCTTCCACCATACTGGGCTTTAACAATGACAGTGCAGTTTGAGGTACAGGCTCTAATAAGGGCTTATTTTCCACTTACTTGTTATATAGACACCAGCTGCTTATTGATTGTGAAAAATTATTTTTCCTTGTACGAGTTTCTTACCCACTCCCTAAACTGGCAGGTTTAAATTTTTCACAAAAGTTGTTTCAATTACCATGACTGCTCAGTTTATGGTTAGGATTCAGCTGCTTCTGGTGTACAGGAAACTATTAAGAAAAGGAGCTGGAGATAGATCCCTTCTCAAAATGAAATGCAGTTCAGAAGATGTTGAAGACATCTCTAACATAAACGTGGAAGCATGTCAAATGCATCATATATATCTATACAAATATTTGCATATAGGTGGTTTGGTGGGGGGCGGTGAGCAGCAGTAGTTGTGTGTCACTTTTACGGTTATTGATACTATGCAAGTAGCAGTTTTAATTCATTGAGATTCAGTATTGTATGTTTATGGGTTTATTTAAGTTGTTCAAATGGAATACTTTTATGCCTTTACATTTTTTATGATTCATGGCATTTATACTTTAGAATCTTATCCATGTGCCTTGCGTAATGGTAGATTTTTTTCAGCAGCTTCTATTTATTTTTAAGATAGAAGCATATTGCACCTTTAACCATAGCTAACAGAAGGGGGGGACACAAAAAAAAAGGGGGGAAAAGTCCTGGTTTGAGTAGGAACCTAAACCTAAAACCTAAACCTCAACAGGAAGATCGGAAAGCAAATGTATTCATGAGATGACTCGATGTCACATGCATGAAGCAAAGACACATCCTGAGTGTTCAGAGATTGTCAGATAACTAGAATAAAGTGAATTAGGACAATTATATTTTTTCCTGTAACTGTTGCATAAATTAATCCAAACAATGCATAGAAGGCTTTGTGGTTTTTAATATTGTTATATACCATTACATCTTTTTTCCTGTAACTTTTAATAGGTAAATGAGAGATCTTTGTTACCCTATAGCATGGTTTTTGTAAGTTAAAAGTACAGTTTTGAAGTTGTGCCTGAATTAATTGAGCTTTGACGTGTCACAGCAATCCATGGTTTTAAGGACACTAAGACTTTTTTCTAAATTTCCTTGAGAAAGTAGAAAGAAGAATAATTGTCCATTCTGGTACAAACACGAGCATCAGTCCTAGCAAAATAAATCTCACAGTCATTAGAAAAAAAAGGTGCTGTAACCTGGGGTACTTTTATTACATTACCATCGTCCATGCCTGGCAATTTCCCACTGGGTAATCTGAGAATGTGCTTTTCTATAATAAAAATATCCTTTCTTTTCTTTTGTTCTACTCTTCCAGATAGTAATTGTTCCTTTATGAGAATGATTGAGAAAGAGCTGGAAAACAAAACAAAACAAAAAAAAACCAAACAAAAAAACCCCAAACAGATAATGGAAGAATGAAGAAGATGATTATTCCTTTCAGGAACAGCAAGCCCTGAATGGAGTGCTGGAGAGAAAGTTCACAGCACCACAGTTTCTGGTGCAAATCTGCAGGTCAAGCAGAGATGAAAAATGCTGCAAGAAGCAGAGACCACCAGCCAAGCCTCAGAGGAGATGGAAGAAAATTCCCTAGGGAGTGGCCAATGTGATTTTGGTGGAATTTGCTGCAAATTTGAATGACATTTGTAGACTGAGCTTAGAAATCAAGCCTAGAAACAGATTGTTCCTGCAAAGGCTCAATGAGATAGAAAAGCTGATTATAAACATTTATCTTTGTTTTGTCTTTCCTACTTATCTTGATTCCCTGCTGCTTAAGAGAAGAAATTACAATTACCCTGTTAGCATTCTAATAGTAATGAGCTTTTTTAGGTGAGAAGCCCTTTGGTTTTCTTTAGAGACCCTCCTGTAGTGGTACATGTGTTGGAAATGGGTCCCACCATACCTTGAGTGACTTAGAGTGGCTAAATGTGCTTTACCATGAATGCCCATCATATGGACCTAAACCTCCATGGCTGTAGTGGCAGCACTGGTTGCTGCAATCCCAACCTTTCCTGTGTCCCTGAACACACATTTCCACCCTTCCATGGATGGACGGTGTCGAAATCTGTGCCAAACTGCTTCAGCATGCTAGCCTCACAGAAAATTAGTTTTTTATAGTGTCTTAAATGTATGGGCTTAAATAGTTTCTAGCAGAGTCAGATGAGAGGCAGAAATAAGCCAAGAGAGGCTGTGTTAGGAAAGAAGAGGCAGCAAGAGTGTTTAGGTTAGTCTGAGCTAGCGTGGAAATTTGCTAGTCATGCAAACATGGGATCTACATCACCTCTGTTTTTGGAGGGATCTGTTTTGATAAATGCGCTATACGTTTCTTAACAATCCAGCCTGTAATAGATTCACAGAGGAATCATCATTTGACATACCTAGTTAGCACAATATCCCCTTATTGGTTGTTTTTTTTTTTTTCTTCCTCAGATGACATCCGTGCATACCAAGAATATTGACAGTTTAACCACATACACTTCTTAACTTGTGTGTTTAACAGGTTGTGTGTTGCCACGTGCGTATACTGGAGAATAGCAATTAGTAAACTTGATGACATATTTCTTCTTTCATAGATTAATATACAGGGATCCAGATGGCCAGTGAAAGTGATGCAAATTTGAAACAATCAATATGTACAGTAGTTTCTCCCAATCTTGTTGCTTCTATTTAGATGTAGGGAAAGAGAAGTAAAAAATTAGAAAGTATTAAAATGGATGAAACCTCTGAAGTCCATTCATCCTATTAAATAAATAAAAAAAAAGGATATTAACAATCACATAGAATTTAAGCATACTTGTTTTCTACTTCAGATGCAATTTAATTGCCTGCCACCATATTTGTCTGCCATGTTTTGATTGAACCAACTTTATTTGCTTGTTGTGCTGTTAATTATATGTTCAACAATAATTTCACATTCACCATTCCATTCTTGTCTAAAAGCTGTCACTAAAAAATCCTAAAATAGAAAACAACATATTGGAAACTTTATTTCCTATTTGAATTACAAAACTTCTTCAACATTCTCTACACTGTATCTCTTCATATGTTTAATCCCTAAATATGTTACTTTTGTTTTCTGTAAAATGAAATCAGAAGGATGTAAAGTGTTCTCCCTGAGGAATGTGATGCTTAAAACTAGATGTTCAATGTACCCTCAATTTGAGCTGCCACCTAAGCAAACAGCCCAGCTGGCCTGCAATTTGAATACACAGTTTCCTGTAGCTAGGAGGGTGCCCAGCCAGCATGTTAGCTTGCAGGTTCCCCAGATCCAGTCCAGACAAACTGAATTTGGCAAGCCTAATACACACAGCAGCCTCAAGTGCAATATAAACCAGAGTATTAAAATGCGTGGACTATTGTTCTAGTGTTACCTAAGGGTAGTGGTAGAGGTAGATGGATGCCAGATGTCTTTCATGACAGACCTGCCAAGCTGCTCCCTACACCAAGCTTAGGGTAGTTTCGATGGGCACACCTGCCAGCTCTCCATCAGAAGCCAGCTGGCCAAAAATACAAGACTTCTGAGACCAAAAGGAAGTAAATCAAGAGGAAGGAGGGAGACTTCAAGTCTAATCCCTGCTCCTAGAACAACTTTTGCTTTTTTTTTTTCTTCTTACCAATGACAGGATAATGTAAACACACAGATAGTTCAGGAATCAGAAGTTTCTAAAAACTAGTTTTTCTATTTGTCCTCTTATTCATAGTGATGTGCATCCATAACACTTCTTTTCACGCCCATAGCATGATTTTTCTGTGGTATTCTCTGAGACAAGAAGGTGAGTCTACTGATGCATTATGGATTTGTTAAAACATGAATTAGAAATTGTGCTTCTTTCAGTGATCTCAAAAGAAAACCTGGATTTTATTAAAGGCATGCAGCCAAATTGTTGCTAGCTTTTCATCTTTATTCCCCAAAGCATAGCAGCAAAGAAAAACTTCACTGTTTAAGAGGAAATCACACAATATGGGTTTGCACAAGCAGAATAATAGTCCCTTTTCCAAACTTCTGAGTCCATTGTGTAAATCTTTCCTCATAAAATAATCTTTGGTCTTCCTCCACATTATTTGCATCTCTTTTATATTTCTGCAGGAAATGTCCTTTTTATTTCCCTTTTTTCTTCTTTTTAACAAACAGTGAAATTAGCTGAAGTAGGAGTTTAAAGTAAAGGTCCTCGTACTACTTCCCCCTACTTTTTTGCCCATAAGCTTCCTCTTTCATGAAAACTTGTATTAGGACAGGTATTTCCAGGAATTAAGTTGAAAATATTTGGATGTTGCTGTAGCTTAATGGTAGAGAACTTTTATTTCAATCACTCTTTTTTTATACATGATGCAGTGGATCCATATTTATTATTTGGTTTCAGAATCAGAAAACTCTCCAGTGTATTACATTACATTGTCTTAAAGAAGTTCTTAAAGTACAAGCCACTGAATACTCTTGATTACTCTCTGATCTCAAGAACATACTTCAATATACTGTCTGTCATTTTTCTTCACCATATATCAGAAAAGAAATAAAATGAGAATAGTTACTGATATACTAATAGGGCATTACGTGTCATTTACTACCTTCATCCCCGGAGCAAACATGGGAAAACAGTAGATTGATTCTTGTGTTTATCGGCTTCAAAGCACAAGAGAGCTGTTGAGAAGGATGTTGTAATTTTCAGTTGAATCAGCTGTGCCACAAACTGCTTGTCTTCCTCTTATCTTCTAGTGAAGAGGGCGAGAGGAAAGTTTATTGTGATTTAAGGAGTGCATCTAAATGCTACTTTCACTTTCAATAATTAAGAGAACTTGTGCGTAGCTCAATTTGATCTAATCTATTGCTGAGGAGGCTGACCACGTTGTGATCTGGCACTCATGCTCCATCTGAAGCTAGATGGCAATTTAGGAATGCTGCCATTTTCTCTCTAACATCTGAGTTTAACAAATATTCTTTAATCAACTGAATCTAAGCCACCATTAATTGTTTCTCCTACAGGAATTTAGGGATCTGTGCTTATCAGAGCAGCCAGTAAAGAGGAAGAGATACCCATAGAAGGCAGTTCAAAGATCAAGAATTGGTGTTTCTATTTGTTTCCCAAGAACAAGGAAGGAGATTACAGAGTCTCTGGACATAAGATTCACCAAGATCAGATAGTAAAGGCACACAGCCCTGTTGGTCTAAGGGCATAAAACAGGGGGGGGTAAAAAAAATCAAAGATGACATATCGGATGCGGTAAGCACTTAGGATGAATCTAGGTATCTAGAGGCACTTGCCCAGGCTCCTGAAGAATGTGATCTATAAGACGAGCCTGTCTCCCCCAATGTTCCAGCAGAGGCTGTAATCTCTTGGTCACATTAAAGATTCCAGTGCTCCTTATCCTGGCCCATGCTTAACAGTGACAAACATCTAGGAAAAAAAAAAAAAATCAGATTGAAATGAAGTTGTGTCCTCTGGGGCCTCTCACCAGTGAAATGAGACTGAACTTCAGCAGATGGAAGAATCAGGAAGTTGGATAATCAGGTCAGAAAGATGCCCCACCACACTATTACTTCTGCTGAAGGTGTATCTCCAGAAAAAACAGAGTGTAGCAGTGGGTTAATTTTAAATACCATAGTGAATCTAAGATATCTAGTTCTCAGAGCTGCTGAGGGCACTGGTGTTGCTCTGTGTTTTTCCCATGATCCCAAGAACAGCATCTGCATATGTGTAGTATCTTTCAAGAAATATTTAAAGGAATTAAAGCCAACAGCTTCATTCTTGTCTGCTGTATTACACTATTTAAAAAAATGATAAATGTGAATTAGGGTGTTGGTTTTTTAAAAAAAAAACATCAGTAAGTAATGAATTACTAATTCAGCAATTACTTTATGTAGCATGAGTAATGCATTGCTTCTGATTTAAAGTAATTACATGAGTCAAAATTCCTAATTAAGTTATGCCATTTTTCAAACTTCAAGTAATTTTTTTCTTTTTCTTTTTTTTTTTTTTTCCCATTTCCTATAAAGTAATTCTGGAATTGATTATAAATTTTTTCATCCTGTAAGCAGCATCTTTAATTACAAGTGTTTCTAATAAGTGCTTTCAGGCCAGATTTTTCAGAATTGACTTGTAATTTTGAATTCTTAACCTGACAAACCAAAAGAATAATTGAATTTTAAGCAGTAGGAATATGGGAAGATTTAACAGCAGGTACAAATGAATACCCACGAAATTATAGATTGTCTTTCAGAAATTTTGCCTTTTCTAAAACAATCTGAGAAGGGAAAAAAATAGCTGCAGACCTGGACTATATTGTGCATCCCTCTAACATGGTTGTGGTAGACAAATAGGCAAAAGAGGGATCCAGGATTCATAATTCATTAATCCCCTTCTTTCATGCCATAGAATTCCTCACTTTCAAAGCCTCTCAAACTATTGTCTCCTCTGCAGTCACTAATTATCTAAAGAAAAATGTTGGTAAAATGTAAAATTACCAGTCATTCGGTATACTGGAATTACTAGGAATTTAATAAAGAGATACTAACGATATCTATATATATAAGCAGGTTTGCAGGACTACTCTTTCTGTCTCTCTGCCGATCTGCCTAACATATTATCTAAGAGAAAAAGGAAGACCCAGGGAAACTACGGGCCAGTCAGTTACACCTCTCTGCCCAGATCATGGAGTGGATGCTCCTGTAAACTGTGCTCGGTCTGAGGGAAAATAAGGGTGTGATATGTGGCAGCCAATATGTCTTCACTAAGGGTAAATCATATCTGACAAATGTAGTGGTCTTCTCTGATAGGGTTACAGTGTTGGTGGCTAAGGGAAGAGCAACTGACACCGTCTACCTGGACTTGTGCAAAACGTTCGACAGTGTTCCACGCAACACCCTCATCTCTAAATTTGAGAGACATGGATTTGATGGATGGATCACCTGGTAGATAAGGAAGTGGCTGGATGGGTGCACTCAAAATGCTGTGGTCGACAGTGAGATATCTGAGTGGAGACTGGTAAGGACTGGCACTCTTCAAGGGCTGGTATTGGGACTGTTGCTATTTAACATCTTCATCAATGACAGGAACAGTGGGAACAAGTGCACCCTCAGCAAGTCTGCCAATTACACTAAGCTGTGTGGTGTGGTTGACACACTGAAGGGAACAGATGCCATCCAGAGGAACCTTGGCAGGCTTGAGAGGTGGGCCTGTGTGAACCTCACAAAGTTCAAGAAGGCCAAGTGCAAGGTCTTGCACCTGTGTTAAGGCAACGTCAAGCACAAATGCAGTCTGAGCAACGAGTGGATTGATGCTAGCCTTGTGGAGAAGTATTTGGGGCTGTTGGTGGATGAAGAGCTGAGCATGAGCCAACAATGTGTGCTTGCAGCCCAAAAAGCCAATCACATCCTAGGCTGTTGCAGCCCAGAATATGGTTATCCTTCGGGGCTACAAGTGCCCATTACTGGCGCTTATCCAGCTCTTCATCCACCAGTACCCTCAAGGGCTTCTCCACTGGGCTGCTTTTAATCCCTCCACCCCCAGCCGGTATTGATACTGGGGATTGCCCCGACCCAGGTGCAGGACCTTGCTCTTGGCCTTATTGAACCTCATGAGATTAAGTTTTTCTTATTAGGCAGAACCATTCACATCACTCAGTGACTACTCAGTCTACATCTGCAGTAGCCATTCCAAAGAACAAAAAAAATACCTTAAAATCTGACAAAATTGCACATGGACAATGTTGCACACTTTCTGGCTGCAAAATCACACCTCTAGGACAGCAATATATCCACTTGAAACTGCTGAAAACATTTGGGAAATGTGATGAATCACATGCTGCAGAATGGAAGCCTTTGATCCAGTAAAAGCAGCTTGCTACTAAGACTGGGCTTTGCACTGGCTTATCTTTTTAATTTAATTCGTGGCAGGTAACAGATCTCAGTGCACTGGGTTAGCAAATGAGCCATTATGTGGAACGGGGTTCAAATTCTCTCCGAGGACACATGTGGGAATGACTTTGATGGTTTAATCCTAGTTTTCTACTTCAGCATGTTACAATGTGCGTGCTTGTGTATCTAGTCTCTTACAATATATTTTACAATATTTTTTTATTTGTTAGTGCCTCTTGGTGTTCTCCTGATCTCCTGGGCCTAGATGTGAGCCTTAACGGAAGTAATGCTTCATTATACAACATTTTCTCCTTACTCAACCACTAGGCCGCCTCTTTTCATCAAACCAACCTGAACCATGGAATGCTTGCACTGATGAGAGGACCAGGAAGTCTAAGGGTTCTGGGGCACTTACCAGCAGGTCACTGGACGCATACAGCATGTGGGTTCGAGAAGGGACAGGTTGGAGAAGTAACAGAATGTTTCCTTATAGTTCACCATCCCATGCTCACCTTGGTTTCTAAAAAAAAAGGAATTATCTGGTAGAGTCCCTTTTGCAGTGCTCTGAGCCATTCCTAGTAGTTGATACTCAACTGTTGACATGGTGGAGGTGGTTGATTTATACCTACAGGGTATGGGGGTCAGACTTGCCCGTTAGCCATTTACTCACAGCTGAGATAAATCCCTAAGCAAGCTGGTAACATCCACATACTCCAAGCAATGATTCAGAAAAGATCATCAAAGAAAGGGGGAAATAGCTGTTCACCACCACTTCTTGCTGCATGGTATGGTTTGTCCAAATTTACTACATGAGTTTGTATATTCATTTGTCTTTTCTGTAGAGACACCAGGCTAGATGGGAAGGCATGTAATGCAGATTGAAACTGATGAAAAATGATAGGAGGATATTTGCTCTCTTTCTTGTGAGGTCATGGTTTATCTACCTAAATCACATTTATTGAAACTTCATTTTTATGAGGACTCCAATTTGCTCACAGTTTTTTGAAAGCAAAGAAAACAGGAGAATACTGTCAATGATTACCTTTCAAAAGTCCAAATAAAAATGATAAAATTACGCAAACCACAGTTCTATTCCTGATGAGTTTCACTGTGTATCCACATCAGCTGATATTTTCTCATTTGTTTTTAAGACAGAACACCTGAAGTGTGAAATATTTTTTTCTAATATTTTTTCATAATGAAAGTATAGAGGTATGTGATTTATGGCCATTCTATTTCACATTACTGTCACTTAAACATATATAGATGCGCCTGTGTGTATATATATCTATAAAGCCCCCCTCATATTTGTAACCCTTCTTAAACTTTACAGATCACCCTTTTTGCGTCAACATGTTTGACATATTTTATCCACACTGTCAGTACATCAGGTAATCATAACTTTCAATTACTAAAGCTTCTTTTCTAATTTCACATAATTACAAGAGCAACCAGAAACAAATTGTGTGTAGTTTAATAATACATGATAATGTTTTAAAGATCTTTAAAAAGAGTAAATTGCTTTTTGCAGCACTTGTGTAATCTATTATATAACATTAATATGCATAACAGATGGATCTCATAAGAGTAAGCAGGTATTGTTTTGATTTGAATTTAATTAGATATATATTGTCTCTTCCATTATATATTACCAAAAGAGGCTTTAATGCATAGTACTCAAAGATTTATTACACTCAAAAGTTTTAAATGTCACTGGTATGAGACCACTATTTTGAACAGCATTCAAAAACACGCACTATCTTTGATAATAATTTCTCTTGGTTTTAACAGTAGTAAAATGTTATTGAAAGAAGTGGTAATTTTAAGTGTGCGTTTTCATTTGAAGAACATGAATATACTTATTGTTCTTAAAATTCTACACATAGTTTTACAACATACTTCTATTTGGCCAATAATGGTTTCTAGATCTATTATGGCTAAGAGGATTCAGGCCCAATATATTTGGCTTTTACTTGTTTCTTCTTCACTTTAATGTCTGTTGCGCTTTAATGTCTGCACTTTAATGTCTGCTTTTGTTACAGATTTCAAGAGTTTTCTAGAAGTTCATTAGTTTCTTAGAAGTTCATTTCTGCATTGTTATTGATTATTGTGAGTTTGCAGTAGTTGTGGTTCTGGCAATTAGTAAGGAAGGGACTATTGAGAAGATCAGGTTTGGGCCCATTTAAAGAGACCGCCAAGATACTATTCATTATGATGCCTTTTGTGTTGTAAGCTGAGGAACTGTACCCAAAAGGGATTGTACAGAGTCCATCAAGCCATTTTATCATTTTTATCATATATCATACAGGCCTCAATTATCTATTGGATACTAACCACTATTGACTTGCATTGCATTCCATTTGGAAATAGAGAAGTGGAAGTCAGACGTTCAGCTCCCAAGTTTTAGGTTGTTCAGTCTTCCAGCATTCTCTATTATTTTTTTTTTTTCTTTTTATTATTAAATATACCAAAATAACACTGTCCCTTATATATTCTTTCTATTCTAAATGCAATGAGCTATGACCAAAGAGCTAATCTTAAAGAAATACATAGCAGAAATAAAAAGTGGAAAGAATAAAACATTTAAACTGAAACACAGCAAGTTATAATCATTCCATTTTTATAAAATAAATCTGATTTCAATTAAAACAACCTCTGGAGGTAGACTAGTGTATATTATAATAAACGGGTAAATGTAAGGCGTGGGAAAAGTTCAGACATTCCTTCTAGCATATTGAATCAATTAATAGCATGTACAAGGAAACCCTGATTATTTGAAAGAGTGGAGAAAAATGGCTTGATTCTTTACAAGTAGTACAGACTATTATTAGTATTCCAGATAGAGTGTGTTCTAGGGAGTCCATCATGTGCTTTGATCTCTCTGCATCCACAGCTGGAAACTTTGCGCCAGTCTCTGGAAGCAGCACGAACTGACAACAGTCGCCTCCATCAGGAAAGTGAGTTAGTGGTTGCAAATGTTAATCAGTGGATGAAAGAACAAAAGTGAGCAAAATTGGGTCCTTTTTTTTTTTTTTTTTTCAGTCTGATTTCATTTCCTATGGCCCCAAACAATTAAAGCATTCATAAGAACCCTCTTCTCAACTTACTGCTATATCTTTTATCTGAAGCTCTGCAATCGGTCTTTATAAACACACTATCAAGGGGGATTTTGCCATCACATTTATGTCCTTTTGAGTTTGCACCAATAAATAATAAATAGGTTATGTGTAAAAGCAATTTTCAGACCTGTTGATAATGTACAATATAAAAGAACTGAACTGTGTGGATAAGAAAAATGTATGTATATGTTCCTATATTCTGTGACTTTTTCTGTGAGATTTTGCAAACCTCCCATATTAACACATTCAATTTTTATTTTTGTATTTTTTTTACCTATAGCAGTTATGAAGATATCCTTCATGATGAAAACTAATATACCTTCTCAAATATCATTAGTTAAATGAATGTGTTAAGCTGCTGAGAAGTATCAATCCTCTACATTATTTCTCATAAGATATGCATATACCTGTAATTCTGAATATACATAAAAGCATAAAATTAAGCTCCATCTTGCTTTGATTACCTGAGTTATTTAAATACTTGTTGGTATCTTTAGTATTAAGCTATAAACAGCACCTATAGTGTTTTTCTGTCAGGTAAAACTAGATTGCTTTATTAGAGCCTACAGTTTCCTGTGTATTTGTACAAAAACTGTCCAACCTCAGGAAGAGAGCTGAAATGAACAAGATAATTGAATGACCCTGAGTCTATCTCATAATGATATGCAGTATGAGAATGCAGGAATGGATTCTCAAGAAGAAATAAATTCTCTACAGAAATTGCACAAGGTTATGGGAAATTATTACAAATTTGTTTTGTCTCTTTTTGAGCGCCTTGCCCACACGTATAGAATGGTGTTAGTAAAAAACCTGAACAATTTAATGACGTAAATTTTCAGTACAAAATCATTCTTGATATGTGGAACTTCATTTTCTTTTAATTGTGTTTCCATGAGCTAATTGGCTCCCTTTATATAGTCTGAAAAACCCATAACTTAGGTCTCTAACAAATCAGATCAGTTTAAAGCCTTTTAAAGATAAACTAATTTCTAAAATTCCATTGTCTATATCAATTAACTCCCCATTGACTACAAAGATAGACCAAAATGACATTTGGAGATGCAGATACCTACCTTATGAACAACTTCATTTGATAATCTCACTGACAAAGTCAGGACATCTAGTGTACTGGAAATCAAAACTCTACCACTGTAGCACTTAATGAATCAGATTTTTTATGGTTTGTTTGCTTGTTTTGTTGTTTGTCTGTTGGGTTTTTTTAATGCTATTAAACTGCTTTAAATGCTGAGTCTGCAGTAGAAATTGGGCTCTTTCAAGCTTTTATTTCTTCCATTTTAGATCTTTAGATATTCACATTACATAAATGCCATGAAACTGTTTTCTGATTCTGTCTTATTTCTTTAATACACTTGAAACAAAATCCTCAAATTGCATAAGGATTTAAGATTAAATAATTGTTTTTATGTCTCTGTCAATCCAGACACTATGTTACATAGGGTATTTTTTCATCAATTCATAAATTATATTTTCAAAATAGTCTTGTGTTTTGCCTAGGATACATGTGGCTTTGCATTAGGAACATTCTTCTAAAATAATTTAGATCCATTTATAGTTCACAGTGTAATGAGTAATTTTAAATAACATTTTTGGTGGACAAAGGAGGAAATTCACAGTACTAATTGCTTTGGTGTTTATGTATACATGCCTCAGTTTCAGCAGAGTAACAAACAGTGTAACATTATATTCAATCTTTCTGAAATTTTCACATTTTAATTAAAAAGCAATCTTGCAGTTCTTAAGGGTTTTTTTCAGGTTAGTAGAAACTATCTCACAAAAATCAGTTAATTTTAAAATATTGGCTTTTAAAGTGATAGCATAAATCAAATGAAGGCTATGGCAGATACATGTATATACACATAAAACTCAATACAGACAGACTAATAGCTATTAGAAAAAAAAAAAAAAAAAGAAGAAAATTAACACTCATGCCAGATGTGATAATTAATTTATTACAGCTGTACAAAGTGGGGTTTGAAGTGCATATTTACAAAACTGATTTTTGTCTTAGGATTCCATGACACTAGGGCATACAATTTCATTACAGGTGAAGGTGAGCAGAAAGTTTTGCAGAGCAATCTGCCTTCTTGAAAATTATTTTTTTGATCTGCAATATATAGAGCCCAAGTGTTGGACCCATGAAAAAAAGAGAACATTCACAGTTTATTTTTTTATGTAGTCTAGTCTTTTGATATTAATTTCATTTTAGAATCACCTCATTGCTGCTTATCCTTCCTTACCCCTTGTTAATGTTAGATTTGACACTGCCAAAAGCCAAATGAGAGATGTCAAAATTTGTTTTGCAGAAAAAAGGAACACATGCACTTACTTACCTGACTGATACTTAAATGTTTAGTTGCTCTTTTCATGCAGATAAAAATTTTCAGAGAGTTGTTCCAATGAAATAGAATAGGTATGTCAGTGCAGGGGTGCACCATGCCATATTTACTACAAGTTTGTTTATTTTGCAGCATGTTACTATATTTACAAAAGTATGGAAATATTGCTACCCAACCTTGAATCGGTTTCGGTTTTAGAGCACTTCTTCAGAAGAGATGAAATAACAGGTAAGTGACAAGGTCTTCAAATATAGATAATATTTGATATATTCCAATGCAGTGCTACATCACAGAGATGATAATACAGGATGATTGGTAGTAAATTTTTTATATATTGTTTGCATTAAATGATATTATATATCAGATTTCAGAGTCAATATTTGCTTAGAGGGAGGATGATGGAATATTGCCTTTCTGCTTATTTATTCATTTATTATCTCTTCAGTTTTCCAGTTTTTATTTTATTTATTACTGTTCTTTTTATGTACATTTTTGTTGTTGTTGTTCTGTGCTGCTTTTGTTCTCTTTACTATTATTTGAGTCTATGATCTGTGGAGGTAATTTTGAACAAAATTAAGAGAGCTAAATCAACATTACCAATATGCTTGTATTTGCCTGGAATGTTAACTATCTCTTAAGATTTGTATTTCACATATAGTGTCGTCTTTTTATTGTCGAAGGTTATTTGAATGTCCTCTAAGAATTGCTGAATTGTTTATTGACCTAATAATTATATATTTCTTGGTCCTTATGATGTCTGTCCTTTCTTTTATCTTAAAATTTAATAAACAAAACATCACAGAAGAAGGAATTAAAAAAAAAAAAAAAAGAAATAAAGAAAAAAAAGAAAGCCTAAGAATAGATCCCTGAGGCTTTTCTATTTGAAAAGCATCTATATCACAGTTTCTGTTTATGGAAATCTTCTGTGTACAATTTCTCAACTAACCTGCAAAAGTCTCTGTGGATGTTTCTATAAACCCCCTATCTTTGAGCTGTTAAGAAATATTTTATGATCGATAAAAATTTCTCCTGTAAATACGTTTCTCATCGAATTAGAATTAACATTGGCGTTGTAAGAAAGAGAGTAGTATTGGTGGAATGAAGCTAGATTATACTGCAGTCAAAATAATTTTCTGTTACAAGCAATTTGAATCTTTGAATATAATATTTTCAAATAGTCTTTGTTGAACTAGGATGTGTTTATATACTTTCCCTTTTATTTACTTTTTGTGTTGACTATTGTAAGATCCTTTTTAAAAGTGAAAGCAGCAATAATTGTAAAATATCATTAAATGTCTTAATTATTAAGGCAGATCAATTCAAGGTGCTTCAGTCATGTGTGTGGCCTAGGTGTGTCCTTTTCAGACACGAAATCAGGTGAGGTAGCTTTAAGCTGAAGTTATGATTTTAGTGCTTTTTTAATAGAACTTAATCTTTCATCAACTTTTTTTTTCTGCTTTTGTATGTTGCCTACATTGTTCCTTAATTTTTCAATCTTTTTTTGGAGGCATAGCTATTTCAAAACACATCTGTATACAAACAATTTCTATGGCTTTTCATCATTCTTTACCACTGAATGGGTAGAATTATACTTGGTGGGTTTTATATATTTTCTCTTAGAACTTAGATTTTTAAACATCTTCCCCTTATTTTTGACTTTGTTTTGGCATGGGATATCTGGAAGATTATGTAGGAAGTCAGTTTTGCAACCTGTGGCCTAATTTTGTGTTTCCTGAGTTTTTGAAGACCACTGAGAATTAGTGGGTACATAGCTGGAGGCTGTTGAGTAGTCTCTTCAGAAGGGTTCAAAATCTGTTTTTCTTCAGGAAGCTTTTCTGCAGACTCCATTCCATAAGCAACCTCTTGGGAACTGCATGTGCTAAACTTGCAGTTTGCTTCAAAACTATATCTAGGTACATCACATTATATCAACTTTCGATGGCTTCAGTTCTGACAAGAACATTAAACACAGGCTTCTGACGGAGTTAACGATTTTTGAATGGTTCTCGATGATGATCACGATTGATTGTGAAGTATCACTCACTATTTCCCTCCAACATCATTTATCATCAGCTGTTGACTTAGTTAGCAGAAATTAATGAGGAGTTCTTGAATAGCTCCATTAGCTTCTTTATGAGATATTGGAGATTATAGTGATGAGCGTTTGAATTGTGTCCTGAAGCTTTTTTATTGTGGTTGACTGCATTTTACCTTGTTTCCTTAACTCATGCTTTAAGGATACACATGAGTCTACAAGAAGTTTGGGATGATGCTAAGTGTCTTCAGTAGGATGATAACATCTATTTTTGTCATTTTGGTTAACAGTGAAGGTATAATGAAGTGTTCTAGCAGGTTTTTGAGTGAAATTGAGACAAGAAAAAATGCTAAGGATGAAAAGCTAAGTATTGAATACATTGCAGTAGTAACTGAAGTTTTTTTGGTAGTTTTCCACATTTTTTCAGGTAATCAGATGATCTCAGTCCTCCTGGAGTGTTGGGATTTTTTTTGTTACATTTTTCTTTGGCTATGTAGTTTTAATCATTAGTTATAGGATCACTCTCCTGACACTGCATGATTTATAGTACTACTTTATGATTGTTACAGTATTTGCTAGACTACAGGACTAGACTACTAACTGCATTGGATCCTGTTTATTTCTAAAATTCTGTAGCAAAGAAGAAATAAGAAATCAGATTTCCCTGTAGTTACACACAAAGACTTATTTTTAAATTATGGCTGAACATGTATTTAAAGGATGTTGCAAAGAAACAGTCACATTAGTTGTCAAATAGTTTTTCTTTAGAGGAAAAAATTCCCCACATTTTATAACTAGTAAAAATTGTTACATATGTTATATACATATGCATGTTCTGATCAAATTAATATAACAGTTAACAAAGTCCTTCCAATGTTTAACCTGTGATATGAAATGTTTCTCATACTGATATTGTAAGATACATTACCCTAACAGTGAATATCCGAGCAATAAGTGCATATCCTACGTCCCAGTCCAGGACTGTTCTTAAATGCTTAAGAATCGACTGCTTACTTGCGCTACATAATTTGTGACTTCTGGGGATTATTCCATAACTAGAAAGCCATACTGAAATTCCCTCAAAGGCAGGTAAGAAGTTTGGTGTGAGCAAAAGATAATATTTCATAAAATCCCATGTCTTTCTATTTTGTAATATTAAAGGTTGTTGTCTTGATCACTTGTCAAAACATTTGATTTTATTATCTCCTGTTCACATTTATGAGTTTAAGGTTCTGATCGTTCCCATATTCATGGTAGATCTGTTTAGGGTTTTGTGGGTTTTTCATAAAGCACTATGTCTCATTGTGGAACTTTTGTTTAGTACTAAGAAAGCTGTCCTTTCAGAACCTCTGCTTGGAAGTTTAATGATGTGGGAGGTTGAAAGTAAGATCATGGGTACTGATAGGCAGAAGGACTTTTTGTTGCTTGGAGGGAAGGTAAAGGTGAAGGTACAAAACTCACAAGTTGAAGCCTGCCACTTGCTACCTACAACCAGTACAGGTTAGTTATAAACTTTAGTGACACCTGGATTAAGCAGGGGTGACACGCTCTGAATCATTAAATTAGTGTAGACATGAGGGAGCGCAAGATCATGTGCTGTGTTTCTGTATATAGATAAATGAATTCATCTTTAAATGAAGATATCTTGAGGCTGGAGGGAAGTTCCTGGAAATGGAGAAGAACTATGCAGATCTGCAAACCTCAACAACACCAGACACTCATAACTGTGAATGAGAGTCCAGCATGACTCCAGACCATTTCCCCTAGCCATTCCTGAGAAGTAGCAAAATCCTTGAGGGGAAGGAAACCAGAGGCTTAGGAAACATAATGTCAGAGGCAGAATGTGTGAGATAATCAAGTAGTGTAGCAGATAGAGTCTTGTTGATTAAATAAGAGCTAGCACCCAGATGAACTCTGAGTTCTCACATCTTGCGTGTGAGGAGTGGGCTACACAGACCCAGCAAGCCTACTTTCCAAGGACTTCCAAAAGCTGTAGTAGTGTTTTTACAAAGACAAATCTAAAATACTTTGAAAATTTGCTTTAGAGACTCACTGCTTCACTTTATTTTGTTTTTCTGAGAACTTTTCAGGTACTTTTCTGAAATTCTCAGTAAGTGGCGAATTGCCAGAAATAGTGTTTATATTATTTTCTAAGAAAATACCACAAACATGGCAAAGGCTTTTATTGACTGAAACGCAGACTGCTGTGGTAGCCTTGCCTATATCCTGCAATTTTCTATTAATGGCATTACTTTGAAATAAGATTTTGGGGGCGGGATGGTTTTGGTCATATGGAAATAAGTTAGCCATGTTAATTAATTTTTTTAAAAAATTATTATTATTATTATATTTAAGTAGCTTTGAATACAAAGAGAAATAGATTTTCAGTAAATCCACTCCCCAGGAAACAGAACAGCATAGAAGTTCACACAGTGCACATTGGAAAAAACTGCTAGAGAACAATGATTTTTTTGCTGGTTTCTGGCAGAGACCATTCACCACATTTGTAGGAGTTTGCCTAAGAAATAAACTCCAAAGAGATGCTTTCAAATGTGCCAACAGTGCCAGCTGCTAGGACTTGAGGAAAACAACTTGAGAAGTCCATGGAAAATAGACTTATGTATTCTATGGCTGATTGGTGTATTAATGTTAAACTCTAGGATTTAAATAGCTCTGTGAATAGCATAAAAAACAAACCATTTTTTAAATTAATATGAGTTTCATAATTAATTATATTGTGGGTAAGGAGATGTGAGAGCTGGGTGAATTTTGTCCATGTTTGGGCATTAACAACTTCTGTCTTATATACTAATAATGGCTCTTTTCTACCCAACTACTTTTTTTTATTAGAATTACAAGTTTTTAACATCCTTGAGGCCATTACTTCCTGTCGCATCTATTTGAATTGTATTTTTAAATGTTATTGTGGGTGCACAGGCAGAAAAAGTGTCATAAGACTGAATGTATAACTCTGATTTTCTTCAGAAAACAGGAAAGAATCAGCAGTCACGCATATTCTTCCTCAAATCCAAGTTCCACCTCTCGCTGGAATAAAGCTAGTTGAATGGGAATAAAAAGAACAAAAACAAACACTAGAAAACACAAGTTAAAACTGAAACAGGAGAGGCTGGTTGCTAAGGCTTTGATAAAATAACGTCGTCTTTGAAAACGTAAATGTATACAGCTACAAGGGAAAGACAGTGATCAGTTCTCAGGTTCTGTCTAGGAGTACTGCTTACGCTGAACTTGCAACCATGCTTCTCAGCTAATTTTACATTGAAGACTCAGCTGAGCTGTGCAAATAAAAAGCGATCACACTTCCTTGTTTCATAAACTTAGCATCGTCTTTGTCTCAGCTCTTCCCAGCAGTACCTTCTGTTCTGGTGGTTATTATTCCACAACTCCTTGATAACAGCAAATTTAGATAGACAAATTGTGCAATAATCTTGGAAGATGATGAGATTCAGGCACTGACTATCTCATGAAGTTTGCTCAGTCTCCTGCAGTGGTGATGCACTCCAGTCTCATGACTTCCCATCACAGTTTTTCTAATAAGATTAAAATTTGCCCAGGAGCATGAAGAAATATTTCCTATTTTTTTCTGATGTTACCTATTCAACAATTGTTTTTAGACCATTGTGTCATCTATATGATAATTCCTTGGGAAAAAAACAAATTCTAACAGTTGTACCTCATTAGCCAGCCATACTTGATCTGGAGATCTTAAAGCAAAACAAAATAAACCTAAACACTTGGCAACTCCAATAGCATAGCACATTTGAAAAGGGAAACAGAGTTTTTGTGTTCCATACTGGCGTAATGGGAGTATACCCACTAACACTTCAGAGGACTGCACAACCACACAACATTCTGAAAAGAGTCATTAGGAAAGATTCCCAGTTTTCATATGGGAAGTATGGTCACTGTGCAGATGATCTTGAAAAATACAGTTCAAAATTTAACCTATTGAAGTTCCTCAGCACCAGAGTAGCCATAAACCTATTTGCTATTTAGCTATTTAACACAATTATTTACTGTTCAATAGATATACTGTTACTATAGCAACTGCTACGTTTACAGTCCCTGAATAAATGGAAAGCCTAATCTGTCCTGCCAGTAAAGCAAAAAAGCTTTTTAAAATGTAGTTTATCTGTTACTTTTATAATACAAATTAGTGGCACTCAAATTATGAACCACAATCTCGTTGCAGACTGCCAGCTTTTATCTCATAGGCAACTGTGACGCTTGGCTCATGGTTTGACTGCATGTTCAGTAGCTTCAACAACTGACAGTAATATACTCTTTTATTCTTTGGTTTGGTTTTTTTTCCCCTACCTTTTTTTTTTTCTGGGTTTAACCTATGATAAGAAGACAGATGCAGCCACAAGAAATGAGAGAATCTTCATCTGGCTTTTTTCATGGTTAAAATGATCAGTAATCTAGGGTGAAAGAAAGGTGCCTTTCACATAAAATGTTAATTCAAGAGCAATGAAATAAAAACCAGGATTAATATTGTAAAAAAATAAAATAAAATAGAAGTATTACTAGTTTCCTTATGGAAAGAAATAAACCCAATAATTTTGAAAAGAAAGTTACATAACTCTTCTTCACAGGCTTGTAAGATTTCTGCTTGAAGAGTTTGTGCAGACAATTTGATATGGATTTAAATCCAGTTTAAATTAGACTATCGCTTATTTTAGTACAGCTGCCCATATCAATTCTGATTACATGATATGCAGTATTTCAAATTCAGACTTCTAAACCCAGGAAGTACTGAAATACAGAACACACTCATATAATCTTAACTCTGCCTTCATTTTGCAACAGTCCAATAAAGTCATAATGTCTGTATTTGCTCTTTCCTTGGCAGAACAAATAGGAACAGTTTACCCTTATATTACAAGGAATAATTTACTCTCAGGGCCTTCTTGTAGTAATCAAAGAGTAGTTCCTCCTCTTTTTTATACTCTTTCCTACAGGGCTTGCGTTAAAAGTTTACAGTTGCTAACATCATCCTCATCCCCAAATCTGGACAACTCTTTTTTTATTGCACTTGCAGTCATGTCAAGCAGACAAAAAGGAGCTCAGTTTGTCTCCCCTTTATTGTCTTCTCCCCACAGTCTCAGACACACCTCTTCTCATATTCTTCCCATCATCGTGTTACTTAATCATGTGTGTCCTCCTGGGAAGCTTTTGAATGTGTAATTCGTCCCTCTGCTTCTCCTCTGCCAGTCTTAAAATGCTATCTAAATTTTCTGGAAATTGGATTTCTTAAAAATAGAAATGAGACACCTTCCCTTCTCCTTCTCTATAGGACAGATTTGAACTGCACATGTGCAGGTCTACTGAATAAAACTCACATGATTTTGTATTGCTGCCGACACTTAGCCTTGCACTGGTGTGGGCTGGGAGATGGCAACTCCACTTTCTGCTGTCTTCCACCTCGCATAAGCATTGCTTGGCTAGACACCCCCGGACACTCCAGCTGTATATATGAACATAAAGAACACTTTAATTCATTCGCTCTGCAGACGCCTCAGACCATTGTGAAAGCATAAATCTCATGAATGACCAGTTTTGACACTAAGGAACTTGTGGCTGTGTATAATAAGGAAAAAACATTGATGCCAATCACAAATACGACTGATTTTTTTAGTTCAAATAGGTGCAAAAAGGTTCATAAGACTGACCTGTAGACCACAGTGGGAAAGGTAGAAGAGGAGTGAGAAGATTATATTCTGGGAACCTCTTGCCCAGATAACTTACATTTGAAACTATAACTGTAGCTTATACAATAAAGTCAAAGCAGTGAACTTAAGCTTTGGGACTTCAGAGTACATGTAGAAATACTGACCTTTGAAGAGCAGACTTTTCAACATGAAATAGAAGAAAGCTGGGGTTTCTCTGCAGTGTTTCTCATATTTGCAATTTTCTTCATTCTCTTTGGAGAAAAAATTCTTCAGACCTTGTTCTAACAAAACTGCCAGTATTAATTATTAATAGGAATTTTATTCAGTTAATAATGACAGAGTTTTCACCCTTTGTTCTCAACTATTTATTTTCAGTCTGTGAAACTCTTCAGTTACATCTTCTTGTAGTTTTGGGTCACATATACTTTGAAATTCCTCGTGTCATTTGTCTCTCAACCTTGGTTGGCACACAAAGTATAACTTTTGCATGTAGTTTTGTCTTCATCTCAGTTTCCTTTTTCTCTGTATTAACTTTCATTAGTTCCTAACTGTCAATTTTAGCTTCTATTATTGCTTTGAGGGAAAACACCATAGTTATCTAGACCAATGAATATGTATCGAGTAGGTTAACATTTAGATTCAGTATCACAGATTTTAATACTAATAAAGACCTTTTCAATTCAAAAACTTTAAATAACTTCTCAAATATTCTGGTCTTATGTTTGAAATTTTATTAGAAGATTCTGGAGAAAGGATTCAGTGTGGCTTAGGTTTTTCATCAGAAATGTAAAATAATCTTATCAGACTCAATATATCTCAACAGAAAAAAAGATTAGTGATTTGTCAGCAATAGCATGAAGACAGCATTCAATAATAATTAGTGCACAGGAATGATTACTTTTTTTATGTAGACCGAAATTGATTTGGCAATTCAGCTTATTAACAGGGAGATAAAGGTTCCTCCTTGCACATGCAAGCTGATACCTTCCGCTTCTCTTACCCTCTTTTCAGAAAAGGCAACTGTGGTATTTTGGGGGTTGTTTTTGTGTTTGTCTTGTTTTCATGGAAAATGGACTGGAGAAAGAGCTGGTTTAGTTGAAAAGGCCTTTTTTAAGTTAGCATAAATGGCTTCTTTAAAATAGTAGTTTGGTTTGGTAAAAATTTCTAATTCACCACTGGAGAGGTTCTCGGTTATCAGCTAGCACTCCCACAAACCGTTTCCAGGGAGCAGTTTGGAAGTACGTTACAGTATTCACCATGTGGCAGACACTTTATGGAGGACAAAAGAGTACAGCATAGTATAGGCACAGGCTATCCTCTGCCTTTTGGCCTCAGTGTCTGAGAATGCCACCCAGCATTCTTTAATTTACTAACAAGGGTGTGGACATATAGATTAGGTTCTGTTGGTACTAAATACTATGTGATCCAAACTGTTCATTGTTGCCACAGGAGCTGTTTAACTCCACCCTGGGCACCATGATAGGCTGTCCAAATACATCTCTCAGAAAATCATAGAATCATAGAATTGTCAGTATTGGAAGGGACCTTAAAGATCATCCAGTTCCAACCCCTCTGCCATGGCCAGGGACATCTCCCACTAGAGCAGGTTGCTCAGAGCCCCATTCAGCTTGGCCATAAAAACTTCCAGGGATGAGGCTTCCACCACCTCTCTGGGCAACCTATTGCAGTGTCTCACCACCCTCATGGTGAAGAACTTCTTCCTAATGTCTAATCTGAATCTATCCACCTCTAGTTTTGATCTGTTCCCTCTAGTCCTACCACTACCCGACATCCTAAAAAGTCCCTCACCAGATTTCTTGTAGGCCCTGTTCGGATACTGGAAGGAAAATTATGTCCTTCTTCATAATTAACCTTTTATATTGATATAATAATAGACTTAGGCAGCGTTGACTGTAACTTTGAGAGGGTAAGATTGTGAGGATGGGAGACCATGGAGTGAGTAGAAGTAGCAGAAGTCCCTTTTCAGATGTACAAAATGTGCCTGAGGAAACACTCTGAAAACAGGAGAGGTTGGGTGTAGTATAGTAAGTCTTTTATCTTTTTAATGTTTATGATTCTGTGGAAGTAGCATTCAAGGAAGTAGCTTTTATGAAAGACCTTCTCAGATACAGCAAATAATTATATTGATGAGAACAAATCAGTTTCATGGTGGAAGTGTTTAAAAAATAAAAGTTCCTTTGAACTCAGTGAGAGCCAGATTTAATGAAATTTAAATTAAAGTGTATGGAATAGATATGTAAGAGTTAATCAGCTGCAATAGTAATAATATAGAATAGAGGCTCATTCCCTAGAAAGAAACTGCTTGAATGAAATCATCTATATTGATGTTTATTGTTCTTTGACTGAGGCTCACACATGTGTGTTTTGAAAGCCAAATTCTGCTCCAATTAAAGTAAATGTCAAGGATTTGGACTTTTTTTTTCTGTCTTTGAGATTGCCCCTTATGTATAAAAGTGAATTGTCTTCCTGCATTTTTGTGGAAGTGCCACTTGGCAGCTCAGCAAGGTCCTTTTTTGTTGTTCTACTGCAGCTGTTAATACATTGCAATGATATAATTTTTGTCTATGGTAACACAATTTCATATGTAGTTTGAACATACTAATTTCTGAAATAAATATGGTTCCTTTCTAATTTTCTAATGTGGGGCCTTTAGAGCTTGTTTTGGAATACACAGGGTAAGAGGGACCTGTGTACATACTGCAGGTGTTATTGCTGCGACTGCTAAACGTTATGTGGTTACTTTAGTCGTAGGGATGGGATTGAGACCTCCAACTCATTTCACAATAGACTATTGAATAGCCATCAGCTGAAGCAAATTTCAGTCAGTAGCAACCCGAAATGCAATTGAACTCAATGACCTAGAGGTGAAAGGCTTTGTATCTCATTACCACTTCCCTAAACGTTCCAGTCCTGGAGTATTTTCTTCAGTCTTTTGAAAAGAAACATCTATTGTACAGACATAACTGCCACTGAGCATCTTAGTCATTTCACTTTAAATTGTTGAGTTTCATTATTGTTTATTCCTTTGTCTCAAGCTGAATAATTTTCTATGAGTCAGATAAAGCACTATCATTATGATATCATTTATGAAGGCTACATAATTGTAGCTTTTCTCACAGAATCATTGAAATAGTGCATTTTTTCTCACTAAATATTAATTTCTTTTCAGATGTGGCTATTACATTATTCTGTTTATTTCTCAAGGAAATAGTTTTTAAGTAGAGATCCTCTGTATTTTTCTACTAGTATCTGAAATTGTTATTAGTTTTAACTATAAAATAAAATTTATGAGGAACACTTTACAGAAATAGTTCTGCTACTCATACAATTTTGCAAATAAATATGGGGTTTTAGAAATATAAGGGAAGAGATTTCTTTTTTGCTTTCTATACTTGGCCTGAACAAATAATAAAGTTTTCTATAAAAGTTAGATTTTTCAGTTCATCTCATCTAACCTGTCAGTAGCCATCAGTTAGATATGATTTAGACACAAGTTAAACCACTGAAGACATAGGGAGGTCGTTTCCCTACAAATAATAAGTTTTACATCATGGAAAGCCAAAGACAATAATCCACATCATTACTACTTCCGAAACAAATTATTTTGGTTTACCCTTTAAGATTTCAGGTAAGTTATTTGACGTGAACTCTGACAACAGTAAGCCAAAGATATTAATTCAGGAGTAAAAATCCGACTTGGAAAAACATTTACGGTAAGAACTTGTGTCCATCCCTCTTCAGAAAAAAATAAAATAAAAAAAAAAAGAAGCTGTGCTTGGCAGCAGTGTGAACATATAAGACATATATGTGAAACTATAAGCAGTGTGAGACAGCTGGCATGCTCTCCCTCCAATGAATGTTGGCACTCTAGACTTACTTGCTTTTACAGTCAATTGAAGTTATCTTAAAATCTCTGTATATGCATTTTTTAGAGAATTTCCAGACTGATTATCTGAAGACAATATATTTCCATTAGCTGACTTTCTTCCATTGCCTTCCACAAGTTGGCATTGTCCTGCTTAGTTGCATGGGTTTCATTCTAACAGTCATAGCTACTGTGGTGTTCTGGTGCTACAATACACAACTGATACTATATTCCTGTGGTAGCTGAGAAAAGAAAAAGATTATGGCAAGAGTTATTATTCCTTTCTAAAAATGGGGTGGGGAAATAATTTCAGATGCTTTCAGGTTGGTTTTGCCATAAAAAATAGAAAATGTCTCCTAAGTTTTCATTACAGTGTTCACAGAATGCCCATAGCATTCAGAGGACAACTCTGTAACCTTTGACCTTAGTCTTTATTGTTATGATATACTGTATCATTGTTTTATAGGCATTATTTTATTGGATTTTAGAATACCATTATGCTGCTTTGTTGTCTGTTTCATTGTCTCAAGTAGCATGAGCCACATTGCTTGCAGTGGATTTTTGCAGTTTAATTAGTATGCTGCTGTGCTGTTTTTAGTGGCATGCTGCTATGGTACCTTTAATTGAAATCTTTCTCTTATGACTATAATAATTATATCATCCTGATGTCTTTAATCTGGCACCATTATATAGCATGTGGCTGTGCCACATTAACTTCTTGATATTAATCATTTGGATTAGCACCAAGGGATAACCCAGAAGTAAGGAACACACTGACTCCCCAGTTGGAGTATTTTCTCATTTATAGGTTCTTCTGTAATGCATAGTTTTAGCATACTGAAAGATAGAAGGATAACCACTCTTATGTTACAAATAAGACTTTAAAAATTCTGGAATCCATGGATCTTCTCAGTCTTTTCCAAAACTTTCTGTATCCCATGACAAGTATTTTTTATTAATTTTTAAGAAACTTCACTTTTTCTCCTCATTTTTGTTTCTGTCTTATGGGCTAACAAATGGATGCAAATTGCTCTAGATCAGTCCTTTTGGATATTTCACAAAATACTAAGTATTTTGTACAAGAGCTGGTAGATCCATCTCGAGTTTTTCTCAGATATTCTCCTACTTATTTTAATGTACTCTCAGTGCTATATAAGGCATGCCAAACCCAAAATGTGTGAAAATAATGGAAGATTGGCAAGGAGGACTGTAAACATGCTGAAGCAACTTGCATCTGGTGTGTTAAAAAGCACATGTACCACACTAATTATTACGCAGCTTTGCGTGCTTGACAGGTAGCATATCTGTGTTTAGGTAACACGGGTCTGTGTAGTACTCAGAGGCACCTTATTGAATATCTTTGAGATTCATACCGCACTTTGAGAAAGATCTAAGCACAGTGGAATACTACACCTGCAAGAATCTTTGATGTACAGGAGAAAGCAGGTACTTTTTTTGCTCTCTAGCAAGGGCTTTGTTCATGGTGTGTAAGCATGTGTGTCTGTAGATTGAGAACTCTGAATATCAGGAGCTGAAGTGAGGCTCCAGCCCAGGGGGCTTGTATATCCTGATGCCAGCAACTGGAAGGAAAGGTCCAGGGAAGCTACTGGGTAGACCACATGCTTAAGCACAGCTACTGGGCGGTCCAAGTTGTACTTCTGTATATGAATTTCCCACTAAGACACTTTCATCCTGATCAGCCAGAAAACAGGAACAGGATGCTGTTGGTGCTCTTTGTTCTTGTGTGAGTGCTGTTTGTATGGCCAGCTATATGTGCACATGTATTGTATATGTGTACATGTGTGTAAGAGCATACATCTGCCTGCCTTTTGGGAATACAACCTCAGCCTTACCAGGGACACAGACCTGCAGCAACTTCATCAGAATCAGCAGCCCCTAACAGTTGCCATTCTGCCTTCTGTCCCCTAAATAGATGACTAATTGAGCCTGATAAGCAGTGATTGGTTGCCCCTTGCACGAATTAGTTGGCACAATTCATTGTCTTCACCAAAGGGAGACATTATTGCTAATGACCAAGAGAGCAGATTAAGGCTACCACTCCTTCCAGCCTTCTGGTTGCAGATTTCCCTCTTTAGGATATCCAAAATAGAGAGGAGACTTTGTATGTATTCCAATACCAGTTTCTAGCAGCCATTGTATAACCAGAGTTCTAAAGATATCTTTTGAAATTGCTATTAGTAGGAAAGCTGACTTGAGAGAAAAGTGTGGTTTAGAATGTGGCTTCATTATGCCAGCTAAATACAATCAACATAAAAAATGTTTATGATTTTATAGAAACCCTGTTAACACATTCTCTCAGCAGTACTGCTAATTCTTGTAACTTACAAACAAGCATTCAGTTAAGATTCTTTTGACTTAGAGTTATTGTTAAAAGAAGACAAGAAGCAGCAAAACTGAATTCAGGTAAACGTGAGCATGATCCTTACACATCCAATCAATGAATGTGAGGGTGTGTCCAATTTATTCTTTTTGTCTTTTTCTTCATTTCCTTCCCCCCTCTTCAGCACTTTTCTCTAAATTTAGCAGCAACAATGTAGTTAATTGTATCTGTTCTGGAGTTAATGATGTCACTTAGATGTAGGTCTGTGTTTTTAGAGGTTTTCTAATTATTTTTTAATTGCTTTCATGTGCTATGGCTAGGGATTTGTTATTAAGACAGTCTGGCTGTTTTAGTGCTAAGGTAGATCTGGTCAATGTTGCTGGTACTGCAAACATGTTATCCATACAATAGAATCTACTTACAGGGAACCCAGATACAGTGACAAATCAATTACTGTACATCTGAGTTTAAGAAAAGCTACAATGACTTCATTTATTCTAAAGAAGAAGGAGAGAAGGCCCATTTCTCCCACTAATGTGAGAATAACTTACATTAACACATTATTTCTTCCACATGGAAGTGCTCACCTTGTCCTTTAGTTTAAATGACATCAGGTGAGGCTGAGGAAATCTTCAATACCTGAAAGCTCACTGTCAGCATTTATTAAAAGGAGGGTTTACTTACAATGTGTAATGGATTTTGAGCCAAACTTCATTAAAGGATCAAAGGTAGCTTTAATGCAGCACATTCTAATATACTTTACAAGAAGTAACTACAAACACACGTGTACACACACAATAAATTATTTTTATTTCAATGGAAAAATATACATTTATATTCATATGCTTGCATGGGTGTACTTATGGCTCTATGAAGAAGTAAATTCATACAAACACAATTGTGTAATGTGAGTTTGCTTACAAACATTTTGTATTTTGATGTGTGTATGCATACATCTGTACATATACTTAGATATAATGTGCTCTGTGTATTTGATCTACAGATGATGATAAAACAACATTTCATATAGTGGTTCAAGTGCTAGAAAGAGGAAATGATTTAGAATTGCATTCCAAGCTGTTGCTGAAAAAAGAACTTTCTACATCACATATTTCAATCTGTTGTGTGCAGGTGCCTCATACACATCTCAAATACACCGTATCACTGCCACAACACCACTGCTTTTGGAAACTATGATTCCTTCTTCAGAACATATTCCTGACTGAAATAGTCATTTTTATGTATTGCTATCAGATGCATTCCAGAAAGCTGAGGTGTAACTACAAAAGCTTAGAGTCTGAATGATACTCCTGTAGATTTCTTCAAATCTAACCCATTGACCAGCTAGAAAAAAAAAATAAAAATACAGCTGTGATCAGGGATAAATTTTGTTGTCTGTTGATTGTTTTAAAGATAACAGCATATGCTTAAAAAATTGAGCATAGTAACAGTTTGCATCTTTGCTTGTGATCTACAGAATTTCGAATCAGCTACAGAAAATAAGTCATCAGTAGTTCTGATTATCAGTATTACGACTAATCTAAATTTACAACGGGTAATTTTCTACTTTGAGGTCCTGTTTAGTTTGAAGACTGTTCAATCTCTTCCAGAACAATTGCAGTAGAAATCCAATTGTTCCTCCAACTGCCTGTTGTAGTAAAATTCCAGCTACCTAAGCTAAACAAATGCAGCTGAGAGCTGTTAGATGTGTTTACCCAGAGCTTTCCAAAGATCAAAGGCTGGGGGGGGGGGGAGGATAAAACTCACATCTGTATATTGAATCAAACTTTTTACTTTACTTGAAAATAAATTTTATAAAAAGGCTTACTCTTCTCTCATGAAGTTTTCTCCTGAGACCCCCACTTTTGAACTGTGCATGTACAATTTAAGGCACTTAGCCTTAGGAGGGGCCACCTCCTGCTATAGATGAAGAGCTCGACACTAGGTCTTATGTTAAATAGAAGCATGTACCTCGTCTTCCTTCAGGTCCTGTTTTTTGTCCTGTCAACAGGCATTGGAATCTTTGGTCTCCGTTCAGTGCCCCTTTCTTAAAATGTTACCACCTGTAGGCTACTGTTACATTATTTCTTTGAAAATTCTGAAAACATGAGGGTAGTTTTGTTCAATTTAGCTTTACTGGGGGTGTGTGGTTTTACAGCCAAGAAAGAAAGTGTTATTTTTTCCCCCTTGAGATGCTATTATGGCCATGGGCATCTTGATGTCTGATTTTAAAAGGTGCACTTCACAAGAGCACAAAATACCCCTGCCAGAATAACAAGTTTTATGCTTAGTGTGCCATGAGGATAAACGGTGACCTTAAGGGGGTATTCTGTTTGTTCATACATTTCCCTCTGAGCTCTACAGGAGAGGGTAAGGTGTCTCAAAGTCCTGTTCTGGGAACAGCTTTTCTCTCCCTAGTGTTAAGGGCAGAGACAGAGAAGGTTCAGGTTCCTCAACTACACAGCCTTTTAGAGTTGAAGCAGTTGAATGCAGGCGTAAAATCGCAATGCCTCTGGTATTTAAGATATATTCCGATAAAACATTTGGTGCCTGAGCAACTGATGTATGCTTGGCATTTGTTAACACCTTTTTAAAAGCAAAGACTGTAAGCAAGAGAGGCTATATCTGTGATCTTGTGATGTATTGATTTGAATAATTGTTTTACATGAAATCACTTACTGTAGCTTTTTCATTGTAAACTATTTCTGAGTGAAAAAAATATATTTTATCTAAATGGATTCTTGTATGTGTCTTAGCAAATGAAAGTCTGGGAAGGAGATCAGAGTGCAAAATCAACTCCTCACTGGAAAAAAAAAAAAAAAAGCTATATTGCTACTATATTTTTTAAGATGCAAAGGTTAATTTTTTAATTTGTGTCATATTCTATATTAATGTTATAACATTTGTTATTCTGTAAAAATAGCATTTATTTCTTAGGTACAGATATTTCTTGAACACAGGGAGAATCTTTGCTCACTCTTAGTCTGTTTATATGTATCAGTGAAAATGAGTACCACAAATGTAAGCAAAGATCAATATCATAATTCAGGAAATTTTACAGATCTTAATCTGGTTCTTTTCTTTTATTTAATGTGTCCCATTTTTGGTAATGCTTTTAGTGTACACATTATTTAGAACCATGTTTATAGCTCTATAATTTTGAATTTCTAGTAGCTAAACTGCAATAAAAATCCAAAAGATAGATCTTTTGTCGTATAAAAAAAAAAAAAAAAAAAAAGCCAGCGTGACATTTATTATACCTAATTTTGGTAAATTAAACTGTCTTTTGGGATAAATCCAAAAAGCACTTGTTAAATGAAATTTGACTGGACTAATCTGTGTCATGGCCAGGCCATCTAGCACATATAGTGAGGAGATACACTTTTTTAAACTGATGCCAGAGTTTATTTCACCTCACAGTTTCACTGTGTCTCAAAGTACACTGGCCTATATGGAACAAGATGGGACAGATGACCACTACTATCTTTCCTGGCATTCATCAGTATTCTTACTAATATTGCTGTCTTCTTCATTCTGTCCATTTTACGTATATCTTTCACTTCAGTGTCGTAATGTAAAGATCAAAATCTTATTTGCTTTTGACAATTAACTTTTTTTTCTTTGAATATTACTTCCATTTACCATGACAATATATTACATTTAATTTACCAAATAATTCTCTCTCTTTCTCTCTCCCTGTGTCTTGTTACTGTTACTATTACACTTGTTGGGTTTTGTTTATATTTGTTATAATTAATATTGCCTGATAAATTCTCATGCGACCATTTCAGGCATGGAACAGGTTTTTAGTGTTTGATTAAAAACGTATATTTTAAAATTCTGTTAAATTATTGGAAATGAGTCATATAGATTTACCCTTGAGTTATTCTGCAAGCTTTTGTGGTGTTCTTATGATTTCTTTTAAATTTTCATACTTTTTCTTTTTTTTTTTGGTGGGGGGGAGGGATGAGGGGAGTGGGAGAGGAGTACAGTTCAGTCTCTTATTCCCCTGGCAAACATTCATACAGGGAAAGAAACACCACATGATTGCTTGTGTGAGAGGAATTGCAAAGCACCATATGCCAAGTGCTCTTAGCAGCACAAAGTGAAAAGATAGGGAAAATAAAAAAAAAAAGCCACAATATCTCCATTCTGTAATCTTCTTCAGGTATAATAATTCTATGTGTTACTTTTACCAACAATGGATAAGGAGTTATATTCTGATTAAGTGTGACTTTTAAATTGTCCACCATAGCCACCATGCTAAACTGTACTGGTAGCTCATATTCAGCCAGTTACTTACTAATATTCCTACCTTCTAGGGTGTCGTTGATTTCCAAAGTATAATCCTCCAATCCTATGGATATACATTTTATGATGTTACCAGATATATGTCTGTGTCTGCCATAAAATGTATGCTGTTTGAATGAGATCAATTCCATGAGCAACTTATATTGCTTGGTATAACTAATCTGTCCTCATCATTACTTAACTGTTTCACCAGTTCTTAGATGATTTGTAAGATTTGCCAGCAAACATTTAAAGTTTTGCCAGGTTACCAATAAAAATACCAAACAGTTGTCAGTAAAAAACTCCCTCTCTCCCAGAACGTGGTTTCCTGAGAAATTTGATGGTGAATACTTATTAAGAATTACTACTTTACCAGTTTCAATAACATAACCTATTTCAGAATGAAGACCTTAACAGTTTGAAATACAGCTATAATGTTCAAATATGCTGAAGTCATACAGCATTTAGGTGTTATCCACCTCAAAACAAACAAACAAACTCATGATAGCTAAATAAAATACAGAAATTCTGCATTATATAGTTTCCAATTGTTTTTCTCATCACTTTCTTCTTTTTCAGTAAGCCCTGTCTCAACTGCCTGTGAGTTTGGGCTAGTCTCCTGTACACTTCACGTTTAAAAACAGGACATCATTCCTAAGTCACAAAGATAACAGTGAGTATTTACCTAAAAATTTTGTATTTGGCATAGGGATTATTCTTAGTCTTACACACGCCTCTTATGTGATGGAATGACATTGGTGTTGATGTGTGAACCAGGGTAAGGGTTTACAGTAATTCATGGTGAATTTTGTAATTGATGTCATAACTGTCTCCTTTATGTTCTTTGTGGTTCTGTGCATATATGGGTAGCTCAGAGAAATCTCACAGGGAATTCTAAAATGAGTGACAATCCACGGAGAATAGAACAGAGCCTGAAGATGTCCCTAAAAGATGCCTTTTTTTTCTGTAAAATGTGTGAAGATGCATGTAGAGGAAAAGCAAGATTTAAAAGAGGCATATCTATGGAAAGAGACGACCCTTTCTGCCTCACTGTCTGTAAATGTATATATAAAAAATATAATGCACATATAAAAATTTCATTGAAGAAAAAAAATTGACTGCTGTCTAACAAGTAGCAAAATCTTTGGGATTTTCTATGTTTTGCAAGTATTTAAAATTTTTCAGTGTCTCCACTGCCCCCCCCCATCCCTAGCCTTAAGTGAAATGTGCAACAAAAAGCAAAGCACCCAGAGTCAGGAAATGACAAAATTAATGTTGTGAATGCAGAATGAACTCTGCTTCCCTGTGTATACAAGTTTTGATAAGGTCCGCTGTTATTTGATCACATACATTTCTGACTTCTGCTCCCCATTTGATTTCAGGGCAAAACCAAACTGTACAAATCAGAGCAGCATGAGTTAGGTCTTCTCTGTGCACCCTGGGCAAATAAGGCATGCTTTGAGAACCTGAACTAGCTAGGATCCTCTGGACAAGGGAGGGTTGTCTTCTGGCAGAGGCTACAAATGAAGACCGAGCAGTCTGGGTTCTGTACCTGTTTCTCTTTTACTTGAAATGTTAGTACAGCTCTCGTTGCCTCTTCCCTGTTCTGCCACTGTAAATATTCATTCAAGTATTTCCTGATCTCACAGAATTGTTCTGAGAATAAATTCATTATTCCTTATGAAGCGTGTTGATGACATAGATAGAAATCTATGAAGAAAAATAAAAGCTTATTTGCTTCAGGGCTTAGAGGATATGTCATAAATACAACGTGGAACCACATGTTGAACATAAGGATAAAAAGAAATATCCAGGTGTTGCTTAGTGCTTTGAGTCCCATATTAACCAGAGGCCCAGGGGAGGAGAATGGGGGAAAAAAGTTAACCTGTTTTTTTCCTGCAAGAATGATGTGCACAGAGCCCAGCTCAAAGGTAATGCTGAAGATATTATTAACAGCTCTTCAGTTACAGTTGCTGTGAAGTATATCCAAAACTTAATTAAAATTCTTCTTTACCCATATTCCCTGTGAATGAACCTCTTTAGAATACAAGGGCCTTTCTGATGCATAAAGATGTCAATTTAAAATGTCTTATGACAGCAATAATTGATCTGTTTCCATATAATTATCATATAAGCATAAATATATTTGAAGATAGTTTTGCATTTATCATGAACATTCTTCATTAGTGAGTAAATATTTTAAAACATCACAAATCCTTACAAAGACATTAAGGCTTTGTGATGTTTTAAGCTATTTTCTCTGTTTTTGATAGTAGCTGAAGTAAAGAAAATGGCTTACAGATTTAGCTGTGTATATAGTTTGAAAGTAACAACTGAAAAATGATGTTCATAATCTGAATTGCAATGAAACCAATTATCTGTACCATGGTGTTTCACTTGGGAATACTCCGAAAGGTTTAGTATTTCTTAAAAGAAATTAAAAACAGCTGTAAAAATATCATAAAACAAAAATAGCAGCTGCAAAAGAGATTAACATTCCTAAATTTCATTTGAACCTGATATGTTATTTTTCCAACAACAACACACATATATACTGATTTTTAAAATCTATTCTTTATGAAACTATACACTTATAAAGAAAAAAAGTTGTGGGATTTTTTTCACCACTTCTTAATATTACGAATGAATTTCATGAACATTCGTCCTCTCTGCCCAGAAATTTTGTATTACAGTTTCTTCTGTAATTATTATCAAATAATATCTACAATTGCTGAATACTGAAGAATGATCTGAATATTACTGTTTAAGAATTAAAAATCTGACTAATAAGCAATCTGTAGCAATCCTTGCACTTCTGTTACAGCTGTCAAATAGCTTTCAAACTGAGCCCCATTCACCCTGTGCCTGGTTTAAAATTTTATATAGCATCTGTTTTCCAATTAAGTGGCCAGTCGTAGATGAAACCTTTCCTAATCTTTTTCATATATATAATAAAACCAAATGTAATTTATAAAACAGAACTGGAGGTGCTGACAGTATAAAACAGTTTATTTTGCAGTCTTGGTCAAAACATATGGCAGCAACTTTTCTAGACTTCAGCCAGATGGCCGGCCTTAATCAATTTTGTCTGTGGTGCCGTATGTTAATTCTCTGTGAAAAGTGTTTCTTCAAACTCAATTAAAAAAATAATGACTTTCATTTTCTTACTTAGAAGCTTATGCTAAAACTGCCGTTTAGGTGAGTCTGTCAAGTTTGAAAAGTTTTTGAAAACCCCAAGATGTTTCCACAACAGGTAAAATTGATTCTAATGGCCTTGAAAGCTGCGGTCATTATTCATCAACGTGTATGTCATTTCAGGTGCATATGAGTAAACTTACCTTTATGATAATATACTTTATCCTGTTTTTCTTGTGGCTTTTCTAACTAATGCTAGTGTTTCATTTTGCAAATTAGAGACATTCTGAGCACGAAAGACCCCAGAGTAAAATCTGAAATGGTCAGCATTGAACTCATTACTCCAAACTCTAAACACATTAAATTAGAAAAAGAGTATAGCGTCTATCCCTGCATCTCAATAAAGACAGTTTATGATACAATAGCTATTATAAACTTTAACTATCGGTCTACCCAACACATTCCTGTGTTTCCTACATCTCCCATGTTAAGATATTATATTTTTTGTGACCATATTGGATTTAATAAATGTTGCACAAAGATCAGTGTCCAAAGTTATGCAAACAAGAAATTTTTGCTTTGATAAGTATGAGAATTCCTCTCTTCCCAATAAATAATGAGGCATGAACTTTTGATAAGGATACTTCCTGATGAACAAACGTAATGGACACAAAATCATTAAATTCTAATAAAATGCTAAGAGTTACAGTTTCTATGTATTTTAATGAATACGTTAATAATGTGGGTGCCTTAAATATAATTGTTACAAGTCTGAGAGTTAATGGGAAATAATAATAAAAATATTATTTCTTTACACATTCTTGTCTAGTTTTACTGCTATCGTTCCTTTGTTATACCTATTATTTGCAATACAGGCTGAGATTTTGAACTAAAATAAGATGTGTGCATAACTGAAATCAAATGAAAGGAACTAGTCCCCAGAGACATACGCAATCCTTTTGTAGAACCTAGCTTTAATGTAGACCAATTCTTAACATATTCACAACTTATAGAGTACGAAATGTATGTATGTAGAAACAAAATATCAACCAGATCTATTCTCCTTACCATGTTTATTTTATGACTACTTTCTTTTGAAATAGAGCAGGGGTATGGTAATATGTACGCGGACTAAATAGGTTGTGTTTTCTTGAGCAGTAATCCCACACAAGTACAAGGCAGAAACACTGTGTTTTTCCAATATAATCCAGCAAGGTCTAGTGACAGCCTTACCTGATGACTGATATCTTTTATAGTACAGCTGTGACATATTTTATGCATCACGAAGAATGATCAAACATTTCTCTGGAGCCTTTCTGTCATGGAATGTGGCCCAGTGCCCCATGTATGCCTTTATGTTAGGTTTTAATACATCTAAACTCTAAATTAGGTATCTGTTACCAACCGGTGATTATTTCGCAATCGGAATGTATTTAGCAGTGTGAACTTTTTATTTTGTATTATTTTTAATGATTTGTTTTATTTAGTAGATGATAATGATCCTGTGGAATTATTTAAGATAAATAGTGTACATATTGGTACTAAAAATACCACTTTAGGTAATTAAAAATTTTTCAGTGGACCACAAGCTTATATTTTGGGGAGGGGGGGAATAAAGGAGTGCAAATCAGGGGATTTTGCAATATTGTGCTTAGTAATATTTTAAAGATTCTCACTTATAAAATTATGTTGATATATTTGACTCAAAACACCTCGATAATTGAACTACGCAGAGTTCTTTGCTGCATTAACTGTGTTTAAAGTAAGATCTAAACACAGATGTAACATCTATTGCAGTCTGTTTTCAAGAGGGAGGACAGTGCTCTGTGCTGGTAACCTATCTGATTCCCCACACATAGGCTTCTAGCGTCATTTGAGAAATCTAAGGTATCCAGTACCATGCATTGTAAAAGTGACAGCAGCTTTGAGTCTGTGGAGGGCAAGTGGAGAGCTGAGAGAGTATACAGTAAGATGTCTTAACAGTGATGGATATTTATATTTAGCAACTAATTCAAATCCTGGGTGGAAGGCAAACCATAACAAGACATGTTTTTTTATTTTTTGACAAAGAAATCTGCTGTTCAGATTAACTGTGTTTTAAAGTAAACTTATATAACATGGATCTGGAAGGGGACAGACAACAATCTTTATAATCTCTGAGCATTGGTTATGAGGGGATTATGTCACCGTCGCAGCGATAGGGGAGTTTGGTGCAGTCAGAACTCAGGAGAAGCCCTCTCATTCTTTCTCCAAGGAAAGCTTGTGGGCATGCCTTTCCTTTTTGAGATTTTTGATGCCAGCAATCAAATTCTTCTGACTTTGCATCTCGTCAATATGTTTTGAGCATGAGCACTACAAGAGAGATGCTAGGAAGATCACTTCTGTTAAAGCAATAGAAATCAATAGGAATTGACATGGCCCAGGAATAGTCCATTAGAAACTAGGTATTACTTTGGAAATCACTATAATAAGCAATAAAATAATTACACTAAATTGAAACCATGACCAAGCTGTGCTCTCTTGAGCAGCAGCATTCTTCTAACAGTGAGAAAATAGTTAATATTGAGTCATGGACTCCTGTCTATGCCAGATAATTTAGAAGTATATTTTTTATCAGTGAATGCCTTTTATAGTCTTCAACAGGAGACAAACATTAGACTTTCATATTTGTGTCTCTTCTGACTTCCAGTGTGTGTATACTACTTTTTTCTCCTTCTCCAAAAGGAGGGAAATAAGTGTTCTTTTCTTACAACACTTTTTACACCTGACACAGGTAAGCAGCTGCTAGTCAGACAATATGTCTGTCTGCAAATTTCTCTTTCAGAGTGATTTTTCTGTTCATTTTTTTATATATCATTTGATTTTTTTCTTTTGTAATAGGTTTGAGGTCTTGGTTTGGCTTGGTTTTTATAGCACTAGGAACTTAGTGGCCATTCTTACAATCAGCAAGGAGAAATTCCTTAAAAAGAAGGCATGGAGAGCATAGGTACCTGTTTTCATTTCTTTTCAAACTTGGTCTGCACCTGTCAAACCTAATATAGATTACACGGTGTGTGAGAAAGAAAAAAAAAAAAAATCATGCCTAGATAATTGTTTTAAATGGGACTTAATTTCCCTTCCCCTTCTTTTTTCTCTTTTCCTTTGCCTGTTTTTCCTTATCCTTATTTTCCTCTTCCTCTATCTCTTCCTTTTCCTCTTTTTTTTCCTTTTTTTCCTTTCCATTCACTTTAATTGTATTTACTTAAGTTTCTCAGGTGCCAGTAGGCCTGAAAGCACTTCTAATGTCTCACAATTCTGACTTCCTATGTTTATGGCCTTTATCAATAACAGATGAGCAATAGGACCCAAACTGTATGGTGATGATATGGCATAGGTAATTATCCACTGGAGATGGGGAAGGGAATATCAAACAACTTCTCAGCTAAAACAGAATTAGAAAATAGGTTTGTAGTGGTATACCAAGCTAAAATTGTAAATGTGCTTTGGTTTAAATATATACATGCAATACTAAATTAATGGAGAATCCTAGAGTTCAGATAATTTAACAATCGAATGCATACATAGAGATTATTTTTTTACACAGAAAATATATACTATTATTTCTATATTTCATTAGTATAGGATCCATATTTCAGCTGGAAAAACTCTCACAGAAACTGAGCAATCAGCCTCTCTGAGTATGGTATAGTAATGTACTAGCTTGTGTGTATGAGGTCTTATTATAGAGATGTCAGTTTTAGTTTGAAACATAAACATATTTTTATTTATACATTAGTGCTTATAGTGATCAATGACCATGTGTGCAGTATATTAGAATTTGGTTTTGATCAGTAGAAAGCAATTATTCATAAAACTCAAAACAGAAGGCAAAGTTGTGAAAGAAAGGAGAAGAATTATGTCTTTCTTACAGGGAAGGTAATTTTAATATAGACGAGATTGGTGCAAGTCCTGCAGTTTGGATTGATAGATTATCTAGCAGAACTATCATTTCAATAATCTCAATGACAGTGCAGCAGTGGATACTTGGTACAATATTATAAATTAAATTTACTGTGAATGTCATTGCAGGGAATACGGAAAGAGATCCATCGTTTGAATTCATAGAAGTTAAGATAGGGAAAAATTTAAGATTCTTTAAACATAACAAAAATTATCTTTATGATATAGCTATGCTACCAGTTGTCTAAAAGATTTCTTTCATCATGGCTTTGCTCATTAGGCTACTTGAATTACACCAATGTTTATTTGATGAGAGAAGAATGGTCTTCTCTTAAACAAAGATCTATTCTTCACAAAAACTGCTTCCAGGATTTAAGAAAACCCAATGTCCATGTCTCAAAAACACTTTTTCAGAAAGTATGAGCTGCTTCTGTCTAATTACAGTCTACTTATAGAATTGTAAAAGCTAAACTGTGATCTGGTAAATTAGTGTTCACCTCCACATAGAGTCAAATATTGACATGACAGTGATGTTGGCAACACAGATACCAGGCCAGTGATATAAAAGCTCTGGAATACAGGGAACTGAGGAACAATAATAAAAGCGTTCTTTCTGTTTACAGTTTTCTGTAGTCCTATTTTATTTCTTTTTTTTTTTTTTTTTTTTTTTTGCCATCACAGGGTCATATATAATGCAATCTAAAAGCTTTAAGCAAAATTACAGAAGAGTTTAATTTACAGACACTTGAAAATCAGTTGCAACACACTGGAGCTAAATTCCCTTTAAAGTCAGAATTCAAATGCTGTTACGAACTTTGTTACCTAAGGGAAGTTACTGCGATTTATCTTTGAAAATAGAATAGTACCATTAGTATTAAAATGCAGTTAATGAGAAGAGTCTTAGTTGTTGGGTTTTTTAATGTTGCATTGCTGGTTGTTGTGGAGTTTTTTTGTTGTTTTGTTTTGTTTTGTTTTAATAGATATCAAAATCAAATAAATGGAAGTAGGAATAAACTATATAGTAAATTAACCCTCAATATGCCATATATTTATCTGTAAAAAATATGTGTATTTTAAGATTGATTTAGTCAGCAAGCTGGAAAATGCAAGAGATCAAATTAATATTAATTATGCTATTCTTAACTTATAGTTGAAATGCAGAAGTGTTCTAACCAATGTCCAGTACAAAATGTATTCCTACAGAAAGGATATCAGATGAGACTCTGGAGGCTGAATTCTATTTTCATAATGCATAAGTTCCTCCACCTAAATAATAACAACTTCCACAAAGTGCTCTGGGAGCTTGTTTCCTTAAGGTGTAGGTGAATACTGTTGAATGCATGCTTACTATTTGTAATAGAAACAATTTTTTGATTAAGAAATAATAGCGTATAGGTTGCTATGACATTGATCTTCTTAATTCCTGTATTAGTTGTACCTTTATCATAAACAATTACATGGCTGAACATATGTCTCTTAAAACAAAGAAACAAACAAAAAAATAACACCCACCTCTGTATTTTTCCTCATTTCCATCTTTTCCTTCTCATTTCCTTCCTAATTCCTTCTCAGTGTTGCAAGCAGGTCAAGGGAAATGATCCTTTCCCTCTACTCAGCACTGCTGATGTCACACTGGGTCCACTTCTGGTCTCCTCATTTCAAGAGAGACATGGACCTACTGGAGGAAATCCAGCAAAACACCACGAAGACGATAAAGGGACTGGAGAATCTCTCAGAGGAAAGGCTGAGAGAGCTGGGACTGTTCAGCCTGGGGAAGAGAAGGCTCAGGGGGGATCTCATCAGTGGGTATAAATACCTGAAGGGAGAGCATATAGATGTCAGAGCCAGGCTTTTTTCAGTGGTACCTAGTAACAGGACCAAAGGCAATGGGGAAAAAAGCCCCAAAAGACAGGAAGCTCCTTCTGAAGATCACTTCTTTACCAAAAGGGTGATCGAGCACTTGCAGAGGTTGCTCAGACATATTATGAAGTCTTCATCCCTGGAGATATCCAAAAGATATCTAGATGGCAACATTGGTTTTCTTTCCTGGGCTGTTTGCTCAAACCAAAAGCACATTTTTCTGCAAATATTTCGTATTCTACAAATGTAATTACACTGGTATAACAATTGCACTTACAAAAGGGATGATATTTTGTGGAGTCTTTAATTCATCAAGGAAATTTAGATCAAAATAGTTTCACTTAATTCTGGAATATGCTTAAACTTACAATGCAAATTGAATGTATATATTGCCTGTATTGTAATTAAGCTGTTGTGGGAAATAGAATATCAATGATTTAAAGTAGTCTAAGGGGAATGTATAACTTGAAATTAATTTGCTTCCGCTGTAACCTGCCAAATAATTAAGAAAGTGGAAACAGCAGTGGAAGCAGCAGGTTACTACTGAGATATGGAGAGAATCTAACATTTTTCAGATACCTCAGATATTCTTCTATATTCTGTTGTATTTCATGATTCCCCTCTTTCTCTTATAGTTACCCCTTTCTGGTGGACAAGAAGTTGCTAAGAATTCCTTGTCACCAAAGGGTACATAGTCTAGTTCTATTTGTCCAGAAAATTGATATTAATATGCCAAAATGGGAGAGAAAATCTGTCAGCAACATGAGGATGTGTAGAAAGACAACTCAAGACACTTTGTAATGACTATTCTGTTTGAGCCAGAGGTCATATTTACCATTGAGTAAAAGACAGATAATTACTTCTGCACTAGATATTTTTTCCTTTCACATTTCTTTGGAAGTATTCCTTAATACAAAGAGTTTTGCAAGTATACTTGACAATTATTTTAATTTCCAAGACATTGAGTGTTTCTAGAATAGCAATAATAAATCTATGAATAATCAGACTTGCTATGCTTTGGTGAATCTACTGCCAAGGAAAACAGAAAAAGGAAAAAAATCTGAATGCCACTAAGCTGAACATTTTATTTGAAACATCCCTAAATTTAAGATTATTGAGTCTATATAACCGAACAATTATGTCATACCCTTGTCTGCCTACACAGCCAAAGCAACATTCAAACACAGAACAAAAATCTGTTGCCCTTCAGCATGCACAAAATAGAGCTCAAGAGACTACTGCCATATAAGGAGTTTTTTAGAAACTCTTATTTATATGACTGTGTGCAATTGTTTACTTTTTTTTTCCTAGATATTAGAGAAAAAAATTCTATGTTGATTATAGCAAGAATTTGCTTTGTAAATGTTTTTGGGTTTTTTTGAACACATTTCACTACAGTTCATCAAAGCATGAAATGACCATGATTTATTGCAAAGAGCAATTTCCAGCTGAGACAAAGTTATTGGAACTCCTACTGGCTCAGCTGGAGGGAGGGAACTTTCTTGGAGGACCTTGTAGAGTAACTAAGTACAGACTCTAAATGTCCTACTTTTAGTTACAACCACAGTAATATGCAGAACGTATGTGCATATTAAATCCAATCACAAGTGGAGATATGACTAATGAGTTACATTTCCTGCAGCATCCAACCTCCATATGGCAGGTACAGTATTTATCACACCATATGCTTGATACCACAGACAAGAGTACATTCTGTAAACATGATTATGGCACCTTTTCATTGATTTAAGGAGTGGCATTCAGACAGAAACCATTTCAAGCTTCTGCCAAGATGGAATAGCTGGAAGGAAGTCAGTAAAGTATTACCAGAAGTTTCCCCAGTGGGAAAGTTTTTTTCCAAGGAGACATCAGTATCAAAATCCAGAAGGACTTGTCAGTGCTAAAATACTTTAAGTGATTTCACAATGGTGAATATTCTAATTTTTACCTATATATTTTATTATCAGGTTAATGTTTCTCTATTACATACCCTATCATAAATTGCATTTCTATTTTTCTATCTTTACCATGGGAAAAGTTTGCCTGGTAGTGAATGGGTTTGAAGGTTTATTGAAAATGTGTAACCTAAATATATTCCTCTTCTTTGTCACCTTTTCAACAAATATTTCCATTCCTAGTCTAAAGACAGTCTCTAGGAATCACTCTGAGACTTTCATTTATGTCTTTATGGTATACAGAATTTGGAAGAAATTAAACCAAAAGTGCTTCAGTCTTATGTGTTTAACATTACTAGTATATTGCTTCTGAAAGTTTTTTTTGTACTTTTCATATAGAATTCTTGTTGCTGTTTAAAATTTGAAATAATTGGCAGAGAAACATTTATCTCTTTTATTAAACAACCTGTAGTCAGTCAGTTATAAGAATATATAACTGTTCTGGTGGAAAAGATCAAAGGTCATCTAACCCAGTGTCCTAGCTTAGGCCAAGAGTGGATGCTTAAGGAACAATATAAAGAAAATAGGATGGTAATTTTTCCAATGCTTTCCCAGCCTTGAGCAGTGTATGGCTCTGGGACCGACTGAGCTAGAAACAGTGTGACTCCATTTTTTGTAGTCTTCACTATTTTTCTATAAAATTCCCTTTTTTAAAAAAAAAAACAACCACAACAAACAAACAAACAAACATGTTCACTTGACATTAAACCTTAAAAATGTCATAGATTTTTTAGCAAGCCCTGTATCCAGCCTAGTTTCCAGTTATTATTCCAGAAAGGCATGGATATCTCACAGTTCCCAAGTCATATCCATCATCCCTATGCAGTTATCTCACATATACTAGGGCTTTTCAGTCAGTACTGAATATGCATCTGAATCAAGTCCCAGGTATCTCTAACACGTTACCTACAGCACAACATGGAGGATAGTTCCCATTAGCTACCTTTTAAGCTCCTGTTAAAATCAACAGAGTTCTAGTAAATACTGTCAAAAGTCCTGAAAGCATAGTTCATCTAAGTGTCTCAACCCTACCTACTGTAAATAGGTTGTAATTGCTAGAGGGTCGAGTACATGGTAATGCCACAATGGAAAGGTACTTCAGAAACACCTGCAGGAAAATGAGTTTGAATTTCAACGTTACCTATGGCAAATTAGGAAGACGTTATTCACCTTCAGCCTTCTGAAAATCACCCATCTCATCAGGTAGGTTCACTCATCAGGCAGGTTCACTCATCAGGCAATGGAGGTAAGAGTCTTCCCAGTTCACCCACTAAAGGTGGAATAAATCACCCTCGAGATGTCTGTATCTCTCCCATTAGAGATAGCATTAAAATAAGTAACTAGATGCCTGATTCTTAGCTGATGAAAGTGAGCTGATTGAAAGTCTGACTTTATTAACTAAGAAAAGAACTGTGAAGAGTAATAAAAGACTTTATCAGAAAATGAAGAAAGGTATTTAAGCTGAAAAAGGAATAATAAAAATGAGTGAAGAAAGGTAAAAGAAAAGAGAACTAAAGGAATTAGGTATCAAGGAAGATGGAACAAAATAGGGCATGAAATAAGTTATAAAGTCTGGCAGAAGAGATGTTAAACTGGAAGAAAAAAAAGCACTCTGTAGAGCTTTTAATGGGAAAGAAATGTATAAAGTTAATCTAAAAACCCAGAGGTGTTTGGAAAATCTTAAGAAACTATAAATCAAAGTATGAAGAGAGGGCTTAAGATGGGAAACAGGAAAAGGTATAAGAGGAGATTTGTTTTTTGTTTCATGTTCATGGTAAAATTTTGCATTTTTTTTTTCCAAGCAGATTTAATTCACCAGGTTTGACTTTGAGTTTAAAAAAGGAATGAAAAATACAAGATTGTCTGCATGCTGTGATAGAAACCAGTACATATATAAGCTGGTAAAAAAATTAAAATATTAAAAAAAAAAAAAAAAAGAGAGACAGTCCCAGTAGACAGAAATGAAGGGAATGCTCCAGCATTTCAGTATATCTGTTTAACCCTTTTCATTGGTTCTAATGATAATAGAACGGTTTTAGAGCAGTTGCCAAATTTCCTATTATGTGCTGCATTAAATACGCATATAGAATAAGTTAGCAGCAAATTAGTAAATTTAATTGCTTTTGTTGGTTGAAGCCAGACCTTTAATTTCACTGTTTTGCATTTAATAAAATACATAATCAAAAAGAAACTTGAAATCTTCTCATAGGAAAATATTTTATCTACATAGAAGCAAATTAAATAGCAGGTGGCTGATTTAGAAGAGACCGTTTCAGCTCTCATTCCATACCATTGAAAGAAATATCCTCACTGTTGGTTAAAGACGATCACAAAGAGGAAAACCCAAGGGTAAGTGAATAACTCCTCCTAGAATTCATAATTACTTATCCAGCAAAGATTTTCATTGCAGTACATCTCAGGTGGGATGAAGCCCTGTGATGGGGACAAAAAAAACAACAACACAGTTTTAATCTGATTATATGTGAATATTTGAAAATTATATATAGCTTCAGAAATGTATCCTTCTTAGAAATTCTATGCAACAGCTTCAGTTGTTATCCAGTTGGTGTACGTAAAAAGGTAGATTCATCCTCGCTAAACAAAACTTCCTTTTACTATATTTCAAGTATATGTGAAATTCTGCAAGGTGGGTCGCCTGCAACAGAAAACTACCAAGCTGCCCTGATTTCAGGGAAATTGTTAATAAGTTGTTTCTCTTCTTGAATGTGTGTAAGAGTTGCCCCACCCCTTGGCTTCACCAGTGGTGTTGTGATTTGAAGGAATAGAACCTTACGTAAATAAGGTGGATGGCATCCTGGCTACACTGCTGATCCTGGTCAAGGGCAGTGGGTCAGCAGTCTGCCTATGTGGCTGATATTGGGGTAGGGTGACAGGGTCTTAAAGAGTAGTGTATATTTTTTAATTATAATGCGCAGGTGAGTTTGTATTCAAGATGAGCCACAAATGAACAATTTCTTGCTCCAGGGTATGTCAAAATGCAGAATAACAACTAAAGTCATACAATTCTTTTTAATGTATAGCTCTCAGGTGGCCCACCATACAGATTTTTAAGGTATCTCATACCCTGAAGATACAGAGATATGCTTAATGGGATGTTCAAAATCAGCCAGGTGTCTAAATTGTGTCTATTTGATTGAGGGTGAAGGACAGGAATTAAATGCCAAAACAACAATGATGATAGAATTCCTTTCAGACTCTCTTACATAATTCTCATATCATGGACAACAGTGAAGATGCTAGTACTTGAAAGAACGAATGTTTTTATTCAGTTTTATTATGTTACTAAATGTAGCATTGCTTAGGTACTACAGTGGCAAATATCTCAGAAAATCCTGCTGCAGGGAACTTTATCCTTTTTTTTCCTTTTGAAGTAACAAACCTGAAGAGCAGCGCAAACCTCATTGTATCATCTCATTCTTTAGCAATTTGTTTTCACTACATTTCGAGTTTTATTTCATACTCTCTGTGACTTGTAGTTTCCATGCTAATAGGGACTATCATTTTGCATCTGTGTCACTGATTTGTGTTTAGAGGGTTATCCTATTCTAGCGTGTCTCTGAAGCACCTGACTCAAGAGAGAACAAGTGCTATATTTTACAGATGGAGTTGTCTGCCCCCATTAGTAAAGTACAGGAGAATGTTTGAACTACAGACCCTAGCGAAACCCATATCTCCTTCCAAATTAAGAGAATTATAGAATCAAAGATTCAAATTCAAAGTTTCAAATAATAGAATCATAGATTCATATAATCATAGAAAGTTTTGGATTGGAAGCGACCTTTAAAGATTATCTCACCCAACCCCCCTGTAGGGACCAGGGACATCTCCAACTAGATCAGATTACTCAGAGATTTATCCAACCTAATCTGGAATGTTCCCAGGTGTGGGGCATCGACCACCTCTTTGGGCAACCTGTGCCAGTGTTTCAACACCTTCGTTGTAAAAAATGTCTTCCTTATATCTAGTCTGAACTACATCAACAACTGGTGTGCATAAAGTTCATATTTGCCACTTCTCAATTCTGCAGTTTTCCGAAAAACTTATCGTGGGAATCATACTTCATGTGTCCCTATTCATAAATGAAGAAACTAATGTATGTGACCCTGTCAAGTGCTTTCTCAGACCTCCCTTTTCCCTGTTTTTCCAATTTTGTCCACATGCTACCAAAGGTCATGAAATATTAGGAAAGAAAATTATCCCACCTCTGTGGAAACAGGCGTTTCTCAAACCATATTCTAGCCCTTGGATCTAGTGTTAGCTGCAGAGTTTCATGCACTTCGAGATTTCATTGAGATTGATCCTCTGCTATTATACAAAAACTTTCAGGAATTGCTTCCAATCTCAGGTCTTGAAACTCCTTTTGCATCTCTACCAAGCTCCCGAGCACATTCAGCTATGCTTAATGTTGGCAAACCTTGAAATGTCTCATGTTTTAATCCCAGATAAACAACATCATATGAAGAAAAGGATATGTAACAACACCAATGTCCTCACAAACCAGCAACAAAGTTTCATCTTGCTGAGGAAACGCTTCTAGGGAACATTCTCAGCTGTTCTTTAGAAAAGTTTATGATAAAATAGGCAACAAAGATGCAATGGTGTAAAGCGTGACTATACTCACCAAAAATCAGGTTTCCAATTACTCGATCAAATATTTTCTCCTGCCCTTCTTGAAGAGCTATTGCATTGCAGTAATTTTCAAATCCTGTTAAGCTAGGCTGAGTTTCAAGCAGTTTTAGAAACACGAAACTGAGTTATGAGTTCCTCTTTCTGATCCCCCCAAACACCAAGTCTTAGCCTCACTATCTGTCATAGATAATATATAAAATATTTAATCTGTTTGAAAATGCACTAATATGGCATTAACATGTCGATAGTGACCTTCATAGCTTCAACAGGACAAACAGTTTTTATTTTTAGCTAGATGGGTAAACCCCAGGTGTTCAGCTTCAGGTGCCTTGTGTACGCATCCAACATGTGTGAACATCTACAGTGCTGTGCATGTTACGATTGTTCAAATTTTAATCATAAGCTAGTTTTTGTTGGTTTTCTTTTCTCACAACATCTAGTTTTAAAATGTGAAATTGGAGAAAAAGTTATTATTTACATGTGAGTCTATGGACTAGGATTGCATACACCAAATAATTCTTAGGCATGCACTGAAGTTGTGAGTTCAGACATTAACTTTTCACGAGCACCCTTTGTTTTAAGTTTATTTTTCTGTGCCACATTCTAGTTCCAGTGTGTTGCAGATTCCTAAAATGCACTTTTGCTCAAATCCAGACACTTAGTTATCACAAAAACACTGGCTAGACACTGAGTTAGACTGGTCACTTTAATTTTCACTTTAAAAACATGCTTAGATCCTGATAGCTGTGCTGCTGCAACATACCCAGAGACTCTATCATGTTGCTGAGCAAGGTGGCTCAGATCCTGACTTGCAGATAAGACAGTGAAGGACCTGCGTACAAGTGTCTACACTCTCCAGTCCTGTAGATATGCTCGCAGTGCGCTCAATGTAGAATGACAGTGTTTGAGCCAATGACTCCTTGATGCAAAATTCTTCTGCAGCAGGGAGAACAAGGGCTGGATTCCCTCCAGTCAGGCAGGGTTCTCTTGCAGTTAGAGCATTCATGCTGCTTCTTGCTAACACTCCTTCTGACTGTGAATCTCCTTTACGCAGTGGCTGACTGAAACAGAAGAGACAGGCAGCGTAGCAGAGTCCTGAACATAATTTAATTTGGTGTTTACATATTCATCTGCAGAACTTAAAGATGCCCTCTGAAGCCACTCAGACTGAAGAGCAATTAGGGCTCAGCTCTGCCACATTCTTGGGCCAGCAAGCCAGACACTACATTAGTATGCAAGAGGGAGGCAGAACTTCCTTCTTCAGCTTCATTTGAAGACAGAAACAGCAGGCTAGAAGTCTGCAAAGAAAAAATTAGTACCAAAGTCCATGAAGCCTACCTATAAATACAACTTATGCAAGTATCTATCACAGAGAGATGACAAAGGCTGAAAAAAAGAAAATTTCTTAGACATACCCTTTTCTTAAATGATTCTTACAACCCAAACATCTCATTAATTGTTGACCTGCTCAGAGCACCGCTGTGGTAAGTTCTAGTCACTGAACACTCCCTAGGCACTCTGAATCTGCCCACCTAATATAAGCTTCTGAATTTAACTTGCTCATACTTAAACTTAGAAATTTGGGGTACCATGGTAGTGCCAAAGTGCTCTTCAGGTTGACATAGAGAGTATTAAAATAATCCTCTGCTGACAGTAGATAACAGAATAGCACAGGATGATTACTTTTTATTTCACCAGAATTTGTACCGGAAAAACTTGCTCACATCCATTTTTTTTATTTGCTTGTTTCATCATTTACCTTTATCTTTGTAATTAACTATTACAATTGGGAAAATCATGATTAGCATCACTAAGTAATTCTGATTTATTTTTTTTTTCTGTTTCACTGTGGAGAAAGCAATGCATATTTCCTCTCTCTCGTTCTCTTTAACTCCCACTGAGTCTTACAGTGATAATGGATTTGCTTGGTAGAGCCTAAAAACTACAAAGATAGCAATTCATGCATTAAAAGGCCAAAGCCTTTTCTTAAGAAAATTAAAAAGAAACAAAACAAAACAGCAACAACAAAACAAACAAAAAAAAAAAAAAAAGAGAGAGAAAGTAAGTGACAATTAGGCGGACTATGATTTCACAGGAAGGTTTACAAGACTAGATAATATTCTTATGAGATCCATCAGAAGGACCTGAATTCCATCTGAAAACACAAGGTTGTTTCAAATATACTCTCCACTAGGTAACCACCTGGTTTCACTAAGGTACAGGGGCTGGAAAAGGGTGGTGAAAAGAACCTCCATTCTCTGTTTCCAAAGCAATTCAGAACATGCTTTTATTTTTACAAGCTCTTCCATACTATGGTTGTTATTAAGACATGATTATCAGGACCACCTATTTTGCTATGTCTAATCTTACAATTCTGTGTTAAAATTAAGAGAAATGTAAGAATGGAAGATTAAAACAAATTAGGTATTTTATCTTTGCAACTATGTTGTAAACAGACTCAGAGAAACTAAGTGAAAATTTATCAAGGCTATTTATTTCATTTCTTACCTTCTGAGTGAATACACAAACCTTCCAAGAAATCACAAAAACAAGTAAAAAAAGACCTACAACAACCCTAGAGCCTTAAAATTACAATATCCTCTCAGTCTAATATATTTAACCTTGCCAACTCCAGAATGACATGCTAAGTCTCATTGGAAAGCTAGGAAATTATTTTTCTCAAGATACTAAATTTCTATATCAAAACCTTCAAGCCCTGAAATTTTAAGTTTTAAATTGTTCATTGTTATGTAAAGAGAAAGTTGTAGCTGTTTCAAGAATGACTATTACCTACCTGAGATTTAATGAAAGGGGAAATGACTCACTTGCAGAGAGGAGGAGACATTTTGGTGTCAAGTTATCATCTTATCAACATCGTTTATTTTGATCCAAGATTTCAAAATGTAAGTCATTGCAGAAATGAATAGATGGGTGGGAGGCCAGGTGAGCTGTTCAAAAGTGCATGAGAAAGTTACTTGAGAACCTTATATTTAATGCATAAAGACAAGCGGTTACTGTCTAATAAATGGTGAGTTTGTAGAAGGATTTTTTTCTTTTTTGATGGCTCAATTTATAAATTTTGTTTTCAGACTGAAATGAGGCACATTTTGTATTCATTCTAAAATTACTATTTGTTTGTTAAAAACTGAAAAAGAGAAGAATCTTACAGACTGTAAAACTTAGTCGTACTTTTCTGAAGAGCACCATTGTCTCAGCAGTAGGTCACAGGTCAGAGAAGCACAGCATTTGACTGCGCTTTCATTTGTGTATTGATACTAGGGAAGCTGGATTCATCATTGCTTCCAGAAAAGATGTCTTCATCTTGCTAAAACCTACCAGTGTTTCGTTAAAACCTTACATACATGCACAGAGATGTCTTTGAAAAAGTCACACTAAACGTCACTGTGCACAAATTACAGAGAACTGACAGATATTTTTTGGTTATTACAGAAGGTAAAGAAGGAATAGGAGATTTATCTTTTGTATGTGCCAAACATTTTCATAGATGAATGTGTTTGCAAAGAAGGTCAAATTACATCAGCAATCGTGACAGCACAGTCTAAACTCTTTCCATAAAATAAGACATTCACATGTTAAAGACGCATACTACTCAGCACCTGTTAATGCACTTAAACTGTGAAGGTTTGTAAGCAAATTGTACTGCAGAAAAGGTTTGCTGATTATCATGTTCTTACAGACACCTTTTCATGGAAAAAAAACTCTGGAAGTTCATGTCCTCACTTTATTCAGTGTTTCCATGATGACACTGAGAAGTATGCAGCTGTTTCTGAGAGTTCACATCACCAGTGCAATTTGCCAGATCTGCAAAATATCTTGCAGTAACAATTCTTAATGCTGATCTCTCAACAAAATCTAGGTCAATTTCAAATAAGCAAATCTTAAGAGAAATGAACTCAATTAATGTTGTTAATACTGTATAATGGCAGATATATATGAGAAGCTCTTGATGAGTGATTTTATCTTGAAAGTTAAGAATTTCTTCTAAGCAAGTGAGATCCCAACCAAGACTTCCAGGAATACTTGTGAAAGGTACAAGCAGTTTATGGAAAATGGAAATGGTTTAATCAAAACCAACATTGTAATCTATGGGATGTTCATTTTCACACAAAGCAACGTTATATATCCCATTATCCAGGAAAGAAAATGAAATGCATTCTAGAAACTTCAAGACATAGTATTATATTAAATTCATTTTTATAAGACTATGTCTATCTACTGCTCAAACTATGTAATCAGTTTTGCCTAATCCATCTATTTAAATATCTGATTTGAGCACTTCTGATATCCTCATGAGTATGAAACTTTTAGTAGGTTAGATAACATAAAATGTGGCAAGTAATTTCTGATGTAACAGAACAGAGTATGAAGTCCAGTGTAGTTGAGGACCTACCAGACTATGACATCAGTGTAAAAAAGTCCAATTCTTAATGTGAATACTTGCTCCATTTACTGTTTCAGTAGAGTCACTGAATTTTATCTGGATTGTTCTTCCCTGACCATCTTTGCTCTGTTTCTTTTTCCTGACAGCAAAAACACATGAATGCACTCACACACACACACACACACACACACACACACCCCAAAACCACGCTACAAAAGAGATTGTCATCACAGTTAGGATTTCTTTCCTGATTCAGTGAGGCCAGGTCTCTTAAGTTAGATGTGTTTCATTCATTAGTGTTCTTGCTGGTCTCATTCATGCATGTATTTTTAATGTAAGGTCTAAAATTGATATGTACATCGAGAAGGGATAATGATTCAATTTTTTTTATACTAATAAAGCAGATGTCTATTGATGCAGTAAATGTGCAGTATTAAAGGTATTTTGTGATAGAAATGTATCTGAGGATTTTGACCTACTGTACTCAAGGTCTATTGTTAGACAAAAGTTCTTTCACTTTACTATAAAAGGAAGCTGGGAAATAAGCCTGTCATTTTGGTCTTCATTATTTCCAACTGTTTAAGCAAGTCCAGTCACATAACAGGAATGTAAATCTTGGGAAAAGAATGAAGTGGTAGTAATTAATGAGCTTGAAGTTTCTTTCACTCAGAAAAATATGCAGTCATCAGTAGGGAGTATATTCCCTTACACTGCTTGCCTGAATATTGGTATTTTAAACATTTGACATATATTTGACCTTTTGGTTTTCAGTTTTAAACAAAAAAAAATTAAAGCAAGTAACTTTTTTTTTCTTTTCTTTCATTAGGAATGCAAAGGAGACTTTCTTGGCAGAGAAGCTAGCAGCCATGGATGACATACAAAGCAAATTAAAGGCCAGTATTGAATCAATCTATTTGTTAAACCAACAGGTAAAAATAGTGAGGAGAGCAGAGACTGCTAGTAAAAGCAGATATTCATAATCTATTTACATGACTGTATTAGAAAGCTATTAAATATTTGTGAATATATACGAGTTAAAAAATGCAGTGTGTTGAGTCAAAAGGCAGTCTGATGTTGATGTAATTTTTCTATTCCCTGGAAACGGTTCACAAAAGAATCAAAAGAAATAACATAGAATTTACGACTTAACTACAAAGCACTCTTTGTATTTTGCTATAGCAATGAATTTCAAGTACTGCAGCAACCCTCACAGTGAAAGTTATAATTTCTTCTTACAAACTTTTAAATACCATATTCCCAGCTGTTGCGATCAAAAGAATATCCTGCATTTCTAATGTTAATATTTTATATTTAAAACCACAGTGATTCCCCTAAGACTACTTAAATGAATAACAAAGAGTATCCTCTATCATCTTTTACCATTGCAGTCCATGTCAGCTTTAAACACTCACTAGTGTATCAGAGCTTTTAGAACAAAATTTGGAAATACGCAGGGAAAAAAATAAAATATAATCCGAGACAAAGCACAGTTTTTGTTGTATGGAGCCACTATCTTTCTTTGTCTAAAAAAAGATAGAAGCAACCACTGATAGTGACTGATCATGAAAAGAAACCCCAGGAGCATAGACACACTATAAAAAGATCTAGGAGGAAGTCATTATGCTGTTGAGGGAATAAGAAATTTAAGTCAGAGAGTTGTGAAATGTTCTCATTATAGGTCATCTCAGTAATTATCTGACATCTACAGATGGAGTCACTTCTTAATCAAAAGAATGAATCATTACTGATATTGATTCAGACCAAGATGTTTGAAATAATGAGTCCAGTAACTCAAGTATAAATTTAGAGGTAATTTCAGCAACTTCTCTGCTAAAGTTTCAGACTAAATAATAATGAAATATCTTATTACATTGTATGATAATGATAAGAAAATGGCCAGAAGAGTGTGAACTAAATTGCCCCATCATAATCTGCATGTTAAAATTTAAACAAAAGAAAGAAAAGAGAGGTCACTAATGTTTACTATACCATGGGCACTATAGTTTAATTAGTATCTACCAGAACAGAAGTACACTATCTGTAGCTAGCACTGCCATTAGCTTTAAGAATCTGATTCACTTAAAAAGTCTTTTTTTTCAACAGTTCATAATTTGACTGTGAAAATCAACCGGGATAGCATCTGAAGTCTCAAAGTAGGAAAAACTATACAAAGAATTTAAGTTCTATGAGTGCACTTAGACAAATACCAAGAATAACAGTTAAAAAAAAGCAACCAGGGAACTGCAGTTGTTGACAGTTATACATTGTTAGACAAACATTTTGTTTCAAAAATTGGGTTCCTTGGGAGATGTTTGTTTATTACCATCAGAGCAGCCATGCCAAAGCCATCACTGAATAGACAAGAAGGGAGAAATAGCCTCTTGTCCCCACAAACAGTCACTTTAGGGCAGGGTTTCTTTCTGTTTAGAAATTGGTGACAGTTGCCCATCATGTCGTTGCTCTGTGAACACACAGAAAACTCTTTCTTGCCTACCTGACATGTTTTGTGAATGAAATATTGACACTGGCTGAAATTCATCCTGATCTGTAAGACCAGCCCAAAGCCTGGGAGGCAGGTAGGTTGTAGGTCATCCAATGTAGTCTCTCACTAGCAGTGGGTGTCTGTTGTCAGTCATCACAGTCAACACATTTCTTTCCCATGTAAATTCTAGTTATGAGTCCTCATATGACTATGGAGTCCAATATGCATGAGAAATACTTCCCCACACGTGGAAATCCCCTCATGAGTAGTTTCACATGTAATTAGGACATCATAACTCCTTTTCTAACCCTTTTTATTCTATCATCAAGTGCCAATGGATGTACCAGATTTTTTAGGCTACACTTTATTATTCTAAGCTGATGACAGGTAGATTTCATTTTAGGACTGAATTCTTTCTGACACAGGGCATTTTTGACTAAGAGGCCAACCTGCCTTGCCCTTTACTGAAATTTGTTCCTTCTGCTTTGATCCATGGTATTAATGCCCCGTTGTTTCCGTGTCAGGCTGGTCAGGCCCTATTCTAAAAGCAGCAGTGCCACCCAGCCCTGCTGATCCTAATGCTAGATGCTCACTTTTCTACAAGTTAGAAAAGTCCTCATTTGTACTATATGTATAATCTTGTCTAGGTTGTACCATTTTTGTTATTATGCCTGCATCATCTTTTAGCATAAATTGCTCTTTTCACCACAATATTTATTTTGTCATAAAAAGAACAGTCATGTCTTCTTTCAGGCACAATCTTACTTAAGTCAGCTAAGCTCTGTCCCCTAAGCTGTGTCTAAGCTGTGTCCCCTCACAGAAGAAAAACACACCCATTTCTCCAAATGAGGCCCTATTTGCTCTACTGTACAAAGACAACATACTTTTAAGTACCGTTTACAATTTTAACTTCAACTTTACAGAGAAACCTGTATGAAATCTATGGCAAAAGGTATATTGTGATCAGCAATCAAAAGTAATAATATAAAATATATAAGTGGGACTGTAAACATGCATGTGTATATCTGCACATGAGAAAATTTTTGATATTCAGAAAGAGAACAAAAGAGGTAGCAAGACTGAAATAAACATATGAATGCCACATTTGCCACCTGTTTAGTCTCTCTGAGGAAGGAAAATCAGGATATCTGTTGTAAGTTAGATGAGCTATCCATACACTGAATATTTTTACAGTAAATGCATTATCCATATAATATGGCAAGAAGCTTGAAAATAAAGTGACCTGCAAGAATTCCTGTTAAGTTTGACAGAATACGTGAATTCAAAGCAGAACAGGATCCTAACACTGAGAGGGAAAAGGCATTGCTTTGATTTCATAGTCTAAATCTCAGGAAAGGAAACACATTAACAGTATGGAAAAGAGAGGAGGTGTCAAGGTCACCAAAGCCCCGTGTGCAAGCAAAGAGCTGTGCTGCTGCAGTTACATCCCCACAGGGTGAACTTGAAGGACCAGACTTCTAAGAGCAAGGAACAAGATCCCACCTTGAACAAAGCAGAGGGAGAGGTCATCGTGTCAGAGCAGGCGAAGGCATAGAAAACCTGCATGGGCAGGCAAAGCTTTCAGCTTCTCTCCACCCTGCTGCATGAACGTCAACAGTGAAGCCTGGGACATGGCATTCGGGATGTGGTGTTTTCTACAGCAGAGTAAATACTGAGTCTCGTTTAGGAAGTCTGCAGAGGGGCAGGATGCAGCTGCATTGCCTTCCAGCCTGCCGTAAAGAAGAAGTGCCACAAAGAAACCTTAAAAGATAAAAGACCATAATTATAAGACCCTGCTGAAAAGTTTTATCTTCTGAGTCTGTTCAGGCAAACTCACACTGGCCCTTGACTGTAAGGACAGTGATCTTCATTGCTGTGGGTATTTTTGTGACTCTTCATTTGGTGCTCTTTAAGAACCAAATTGGTCTTTAAGAAAGATCTCTTCTTTGATGAGTAATCTTGTATATTTGAGGTTTTACAGTACCAGGAAACAGTAGGTGATTCACAATAAAAAAATGTACAAGCAGGGATGCTTCCAGAATCTGTTGGGAACTATTTTTCTTCTAATACAGTTATTTAATTTCTCAAGGTCTGAGCTCTACAGAAAGGCAATGAAGGAACATTTATACCTAAGAAGTTTTCTTGACAAAAGTTGATGACATTATGCATATATTGAAACATAGAAGTCACCCTCAATACAAAAAAACTTATTGTGACTTCACTTGTTTGTGAAGAGAAAAAGAAAAAAAGAAAGGAAAAGAAAAGAAAGAGTATTTCTTAAGTTAGAATGTTTGGATAGTTAATTTCTTTTTTTTCTTTGTAATGATTGTGTATTAAACTGTGACAACAGCCTAACTGCAGTGATATTATAGTAAGTGCTAATGTAAGTTTGTCACAAGTTATTTCTGCAGCCAGTAAGAATCATGCCCAAGGCATTGATCAATATGGTTAAAAAATGTGTAGCAGATGCAAAAGGTACAGAGTGTATTCTTCAGGGAGCTCTCTGAGCTTCAGGGAGGCCTCTGAGCTTTTTCAGAGTGATATCTCCAGAAGCAATGACACTGTTTTTGCAAGCAAACTTTAAGATATATCAAGTAAATAACTGTTTTGATTTTAGCAATGAAGAAGAAACCTGCAACTTTGTGCAATCTTTTTCATGTGACTGGTGAGAAATGAACCTAGGAAAAATAACAAGTATCAATCTGATCTGACAGTCAACACAATATAACTTTCAGATTATATTTTGTCTAGATATATCTTAGCTATTCAGACTAAAATTCTTACTGAAAGATAATCACATGCATTTGCAGTTCCTGTGTCAGAAATGCAGGTGTCTACAAAGTACGAAGGGACTTTGTGATAATGGTCAGGCAGCGTTGCCCAAGTGTGCAAATTGCTGTGTGGGAATTGGCTGGTGTAGTTGCCAAGCCACTCTCCATCATACAGGAAGTTGTGGCAGTTGGGCAAAGTCCACAGTGACTGAAGAAAAGGGAGACATCACACATATTTTTAAAAAGGGTTAAAAAGAGGACCCTGGTTGAGCAACCAGTCAGCCTCATCTCTATGCCTGGTAAAATCATGGAACAAATCCTCCTGGAAGGTACATCAAGACATCTGAATGACAGGGAGTTGATTAGAGACAGCCAGTATGGCTTCACCAAGGGTAAATTGTTCCTGACTAATCTAGTGGTCTTCTATAATGGAATGACTCCATCCATGGACAAAGAGCTATAGGTGTCAGTTATCTGGGATTCCCTTTGATATGATGTCTCACAACATTCTTGGTGCTATATTGGAGAGATGTGGTTTGATGGATGGACTGCTAGATGGAATTAACTGGATGGCCATATCCAAGGAGCTACAGACGGTGGTCAATATCCAAGTGGAGATCAGTAATGAGTGGTGTTCCTTAAGGCTCTGTAAGGGGACCAACACTATTTAGTATCTTCATCAATGAGAGAAACCGTGGGATTGAGTGCACCCTCAGCATGCTTGCAGATGACACCAAGCTGAGTAGTGCAGTTGATATACTTGATGGAAGGGATGCCATCCAGAGGAACCTTGTCAGACTTGTGGAGTGACCCCAAGTGAATCATGAAGTTCAACAAGTCAAAGTGAAAGATCCTGCACCTGGGTTGGGGCAATCCTTAATATCAGTATAGGCAGGGGGTTGAGTTGACTGCAAGCAGCAATGCAGAGAAGGACTTTGTGATATTGGTGGATGAAAAATTGGATAAAAGATGGCAATGTGTGCTTGCAGCTCAGAAAGCCAACCGTATCTTGGGCTGCATCAAAAGAAGTGCGGTCAGCAGGTTGACAGAGGTTGAGATTATTCCGCCTCTCATGAGACTCCACCTGGAGTATTGCATCCGATTCTAGTGCCCTCGGGACAAGACAGACATGGACCTGTTAGAGTGGGTCCAGAGGAGGACAATAAAAATAATCAGAAGGATGGAATACCTCTGCTGTGAAGAAAGGCTGAGAGTTGGAGTTGTTCAGCCTAGAGGAGGGAAGACTCAGAGGATAACTTATTGCAGGCTTCCTTTTAATAAAGGTAGCTTATAAAAAAGATGGAGGGAGACTTTATACCAGGACACGTAGTGATAGGACAAAGGGTAATGGCTTTACCACTGAAAGAAGGTGGGTTTAGATTGGACCTAATGAGGATGGTGAGATACTGGACCAGGTTGCCCAGAGAAATTGTGGATGCCCCACCGAAATCGGGTGGGATGGGGTTTTGAGAAACCTAATCCAGTGAAAAATGTCCCTGCCCACACCAGGGAGATTGGGCTACACGATCTTCAAAGTTCCCTTCCAGCCCAAAGCATTCTATAATTTTCTGATTCTATGAACCCTTGCTTCTCAGGGTACTCAATTACCAGAATACTTTCAATAATTCTCCTGAAAGTCTGAAACAGAGGCTGCTGTTAGGTTTTGTCCAACCAGCCAGCTCAGTCTTTGGGAAAGAAACATGCGGATGCATGTACCCATGTTATTTCTGTCCAAAAGGCATTGTGACAATGATGAGCCTTGGCAGCACTGAGCTTTATTCACGTTCTCAGAAGTGATTGCTAGATTTCCATTTAGAGATCTAGTGTTTGGGAAGGGTTACAGTGTCCAAAGAACTAGTATGTGATGATGAACCCTCAGCCAGAATTCAGGCTGCTGAGGGTGTGTTCAGAGAGTAAGTTTCCTTGCATTTTGACACTGTTTTTTTCTTTTTCCCAGAGACTGTGCAGCAACAGCCAGATGTGTCAGATATAGCAGAAGTAGTAATTTCAGGATGAAAGATAATTTCTTGCATTTTTGAGGCAGACAAATCTAATAACCCATTATGGCAGATTAATAATAAGGCCAAGCATTTCAGCCTATCAAGGTCTTGGAATAACTCAGGGTGAAGTCCAGCATCACTGTCAGGTTTGTATTTGCTAGTCTGTCCCTTAAATTTACTCCACTTGTGTTGTTTGTGTTGTGTTTGGGGTTTTTTTTAAAGGTACTTTCAACTTCTTTTTGCCACATGTTAACAGTAGGGGTATATACAATACTTTCAGAAATATTTTTAAAGTAGAAATATTAGTGTTTAAAATAAAATAAAAATGCTATTAGCTAATACATCATAAATCCACAGACTATTATGTTGTCTCTTCTTCATGGCCATTTAATTTTGCATGCACATAACCAGTGTTTTACTAACAGTACCAAGGGTTTCATATGTAAGACATTATTCACAGTATGTTTCCTGTTATTTTGCATAGCATTATTCTTTGTGAAAATAATGTTTTGGCCTCAGGAGAAATATTGCAATTGAATGCACAGCAATATGTTTTTGGTATGGGGCCATGGTACAAAAGCTTAACTTTTTTATCTTTTTTTATTTTTTTTTCTTCAAATTACCTTGGCAATCAAGACAACAGAGTCAGGACACAAAACATAAAGAGGTGGTAAAAGAAGGATATAATTTCAGTGCTTTATTTGCAAATAAAATGTGCTAAGTGAAACAAGAGAGGAAACTGTCCTTTTCTGACCAGCATGGTTACATGCACATTCTATAAATGCTTCTGGAAAATGGGATTACATATCTGTAATATGCATATTTATTTTTGGAAATAGGTGGGTTGAGCCAAAATTATTGCTATTAAGTTGATTGAAATGTTGAGGGTTAGCACAAAGAACAAGAATTCAACTCATTTAAACTAGATGCTGTATTTTTTGCCAACAGACTATGTCATGTCATTGCAAAGGCGTGATTCATCATGTTCTATTCTAGTTTCCTCATGTAGTAAAATGGATCATAATTAGCACTAATGACAATGTTAAATCCAGCAATTTGAGTGACTGCTAATAAAAAGTATCTAACTCACAGAAATCTATACTGTTACCTTTTAAAGATTATATATATCAGGCTTATCTATAATATGAGCAAACAAGCAAAGTTTCACCTTAAATTGAGCTAAAAGAAGACATGCTATGGAAGTCTTAAAACAAGAAAATGGGTTTTAGGAATTAAATCCTTCAACATGCAATATTTCAGTTGTAAGAGCTGAATTCTGTGGAATACTAAATGTCCTAAATAATTTTTTATGAATCTCCATGCATTTCCCATCCATGATGCTTAAGTACATCAGCATGTTGTTATTTACTTTGTGGAAGCCACACTCAGACAAGCTGAAATCATCTCCAGTGAAGTTAATGGGAATTATTCACCTATGTCAGTATTCAGGATGAGTAGCATTTAAATACTTACTAAACATACACATTTTCCATTCTGCTAATGTTGATATATTCCTAAGCATACAAAATATAGTTTCAGTATTTTTTTATAAACTAAATATCCCTGATAAGATCTAGTTTTGTGATTTATATGTTTGGGTTTTTTAAAAAATATTCACCCAGGAAATGAAGTCAAGTTCACAGCTCTGGTCACCACAAGCTTCTGCTTCCTTATGTGATTGATGCTTTGGAAGCATAAACTTGATGTCCTATTCCCAATCTTAGAAACCAAACAATCCCATGTTTCTGGGGTTTCTTCAGTCAAATTCTTCAATAATTTTGTCCTTGATGTGTCAAAGATCTCTCTGGTATTCCCCTTCCCCAACCTCCCAAATCTACATATTGGACTTTAGAGCATTTTCAAATTGGCTACAGAGCTTACAATATATTGTTGTGAGGCGCTCTTGATTAAACATAACCACCTCAGAAGTTAAATCAGTTCTTGTTGTAATTGGGAAGCAGCATACCAGAGATTGACAGAAAAGATTGGAAGCTGCAGTAATCAACAATCAGTCTTTTTGGTAACTAAATAAGGAAATGTTAAGCATTTGGGCATTCTATCAATATATCTTTTATGAAAAAAGTGGATAAGATTCTGATTCAATCAGTTCCGAAAGAGTTATTTTTGAGAAGCACAAGTAAGAAATAGCATACAGTCATCTCCAAGTTATTACAAAAAGTTTTAAGTATATGGGATAACTAATATGTATTTTTTAATGCATCAGAACAAAAATTGTCTCACAGCAGATCTGAATGTAAGTAGTGAAAGCTTTTTGGCCAAGCACGATCTTCCTTTCAGATAACTATGTCTTCCTTTTTGCTTCAACCATCCTTTGTGTGTACAAATATAAGTAATAAGGTGCTTCAGAAGCTGATTGCCAGTCACTGGAAACTAATTGCTTCACCTTAACTTGGTTGCATTTGACTGAGGAGTGATTCACACTTCCCAAATTTGAATTTCTGTGTGTTAGAATTTGCAACACTGTGTTTGAAATTGCTGCTAGAAAATCAAAGGCTGGCTTACAGCATACAAACTGCTTGAACCATGCAGCTCTTTCAAAGTGAGTTGCATTCTTTGTCATATGGTTCCACAGGAGTATGTGGTATGTGTAATTCATGTTTATTTTCAGTAAAAACCTCTGGATAATGAATAACTTGCACAGGGAAAGCCACAATTTCAAGCTCAAAATCAGCATTATCAGTCTGAACTGCAGGTAGATAGCTGTAACCAGACTAAATGTCTTTGATCTCAACACAAAGAAGGGCAAAGGCAAAAGGATATTAACTTGCTTAAGACTTTGTCTTCTAATCACAACTTTGTCACACATATCCTGCAATACAATAGCCAAAAAGGTCCCTCAAAGGAGGAAAAGGGAACCTGTAATAAAGAGGAATGTGGAACAACCAAGGATAAACAAACAAATCAGACTGGATAAAAAGTGCTGGAGAACTTTCTGCACAGCTAGGAGGAAAGCACAGATTATTGAAAAGTAAAAGCAAATGATCTTAGATGTGAAATATACCACACATTTAACTTCAGTGAAAAAAAGGGAATGATTTGGCAAAGGCTGTAAAACCAAGCAGAAAGTTTTGGTTTGCTTTGGGGTTTTTTTCTTATTTTACTAGTCTTTGGTTTCTAGTTAATCCATTCAGTATTAAGTTCTTAAATTATTGCCTTGTACCTTTTTAATACCAAAGAATAGAAGTATGTTAGAGAGTTTTTTTACATCCCATATCATATGCCTTAAGTATTTGTTCAAGAAATATCTAAAAAAAGCTTTGAAATGACTTAAATGAATCCCATATGGTTTGTTTAAATATACTAAAAGAGAACTTTTTTTCTAATCTAAGAGAACATCTGTACTTTATAATGGGGTTTTTTTGTGTGTGATATAAGACTGGTTTTCATACAAAATTGTTAAACCAGCATTGTATTATATACTCTTTAACTGCAGTACTGCATTTCAAATTATTGTGTTGAAATTAGCCTAAAATTGATGGAAATTTTTTGTCCGTTTTTTTTTTTTCTTTTTATGTTTGTGCTTAATTTTTTCCAATAATACTTGAAGATCGGCATGCATTAATAGCTGCAGGGCATAAAGAGACTAAAGGAAATTAGCTGTCACCCACAGCCAGTGATTCTGTGTTCTTATAAACATAAAGGACTAAATTGTCTTTTATGTTGACCATGCATGCAGATCATGTCATTTTCATTAAAAATTAGACATCATGCCTATATAGTACAATTGTTGATCGAGATGTTTGAATTAATACTGTTTTAAAGAAAAGACTAAAAAACTTTTGGTTTTGTCCTAATCAAGTATGGATTACATTATTGAAATATGTAGCTGCATAGGAATCTTAAATTGAATATTCAGTTAATTATTTTTTCATATATTTTCTATATTTCTTTACTTGATTTAGTGTTCTGTGTTCATAATATGAAGTAAGAAATTTATAAAGTGATAGGGGCTGGTTTTAATAAACTTTCTATTACATTTATTTACTTTAGGTTTATTTGTTACAGTCTGAGTTTTGGCCTTAGACTGATAATCAAATGTCAATTAAGTGCTTACTAGTACAGATATATTAATAACTTACTGCAATTAGGCATAACTGACTTAAGCATTCAAGAAAGTGCTATATTACTGTTTTGTTTTATATCAAATTGTAGCATGATTTTATCTTTGTCTACAATCACTAGCAAGATGGCACAATGTAATAGCAAATGTCCTCCAGCTCTGCTGTCTTCTGCTGATATTGTCACTTATTCCTCCCCTAGTGTTTTCTCTGCCCAGCAGCTGATTACTTTGCTGGTAGTTGGTCCTTTAGAATCATCTTGTCCATATTATCATCTTCGTTCTCTTGTGTCTGCCTAAAAAACATCTTTTACACCTTAAGGCATTAAAACATGCTCTCACTGATCAAACATTGTTAGCATAGCAGAAGGAACACCATATTGAAAAAAAAACAAAACAGAAAACCCACACACAGTCCTCAGTACTGAGATTGTTGTCCCACTGTCCATCTCTCACAGTGTAATTTAACTCCAGATCTTCTTTAAATCTAAGTGAAGCTTTAGCTTTAGTAACTATAGAACTGCTCCAACATTGCCAGGACTCATAAATGATTAAGCCATTCTGTTTCATACGGAGCTCTGAAATATTCCCGATTGCATCCTGCCTTGAGGGTTTATCAGACACCTCTCAAACAACATAGATATGCATTTATAGAACTATTTTGGATTTAGAGCTTAAATGGCAATGCATTTGCTCACACCATTGCATTTATTGGACACTTCCTTTTCAAAATACACCATGCTTCTGCTTGCTCTTGGCGCTTTAACCGATGATAGGCTATTCTTTCATTTTAAAATGTTAAAATTAGTGCAAAGTATACTATAAAGATACACACTTATTTCATAAAAGATGAGTGTATCTGCTTAGCTAGTCTAACACAGGAATTTTTAGAATGTTTTCTGAGGCAAAGGTTGTCTGTCTTTCCGCTAGTCCTTTTAGCTTCTAGAATCCCCATAGGGTTTAATCAATGCCCATCATCCTTGCAGGTGGTACTTGAAGCAGCTGTTGACTTTAACTCAGTAGCATGGAGGTTACCAGACAGCCTAAGGAACTCCACCTGACATCTGTACTTGCTCTGGATGTTTTCTAGAGGCAGAAGTTGACTTAACTGGTTGTCTCCATCGAAGCCAAATTGCAGAGCTCTCTTTGGCTCCGTCAGTTGCCTTGGCAAAAATTATTGTATAAAACCAAACAATTACATATGTTCGCATTGTAATAAGGTATCTTAACCTAAAATATCTAACATAACAGTAAATTAAACAAAATATGTTTTGCTTTTCAAATCATTATTAGCTCATTATGTAAATAAGGACTAGCACCTTTCACAGTTCAAACAAGACAAAAAGGCGGCCCTATTACCAGCTTTCTAACCTACTGAGGGTAGCATCCTGTCTGAATACTCACTACTGGATGCCACTGCTTCCTTTCCAGGCACTTAAGAACAATATTCTAAATCTCCAGAAAGGTGTGGTTCAGGGTTTTTTTAGTGTTGTTTATGAATATTTAGAAGCTGGAAGAAAATTAGCTTTGAGATGTACAAGTTCTGTCATTATAAAATGACTGGTCTCCTTCTCCAGAGAAGGAGACTTCATAACATCTCTGGGCAGCGTGGGCCAGTGCTCTGTCACCCTCAAAGTAAAGGTGCTTTTTCTTATGTTTAGGTAGAACTTCCTGTGTTATAGCTTGTGCCCATTGCTCCTTGTCCTATCACAGGGCACCAGTGAAAAGAGACTGGCCCCTTCTACTTGACATCCACCCTTCAGACATTTGTAGCACTAATAAGATCCCCTCTCAGTCTTCTCTTCTCCAGGCTAAACAGACCCAGGTGCCTCAGCCTTTCCTCGTAAGAGAGTTGTTCCAGACCCCTAATCATCTTTGTAGCCTCTGTTGCGCTCTCTCCCACAGTTCCTGTCCCTCTTGACTTGCAGAACCCAGAACTGGACACAGTACTCCAGATGTGGTCTCACCAGGGCAGAGTAGAAGGGGAGGAGAATTTCCCTCGACCTACTGGTTGCATCCTTCTTCATGCACCCCAGGATAAAGACACACTGCTGGCTCATGGTTAACTTGTTGTTCACCAGGACTTCCAGGTCATTCTCTGTAGAGCTGCTCTCCAGAAGGTCATAGAATCATAGAATTGTGGAATCATTAAAGTTTGAAAAGACCTCTAAGATCATCAACTCTAACAGTCAACATTATCATGACCATCAAACCATGTCCTGAAGTGCCACATCTACAAGTCAACCCCTAACCTGTACTGGACTGTGTGTACCTTTCTGTGTGGCCTTTACAGCAAATATCAGGGTGGTTGAAGTCCCCCATGAGCATGTGATCTTGAGACTACTTCTAGCTCTCTGTAGAAGGCCTCATCTATTTCCTCTTCCTACTCAGGTGGCCTGTAGTAAACACCTGCAACAGTGTCACCTATAAGAGCCTGTCCCTTAATTCCTACCCATAAGCTTTCAACACATTCTTTATCCCCCGCCAGGCAAAGTTCCTTTTATTGCCATTGCTCTTGCATGTAAAAAGCAACTCCACCACCTCTGCTTGCTGGGCTACCTTGCCTAAAAAGTACATAGCTGTCCATCACATGTGAGCCATGTGAGCCATCCCACCCCATGTCTTCGTAACTGCAACGAGACTTTGCCTCACCAGGATCCAAGATGTCTGTTTCTCAGTGGTGTCCACTACAGGAACACGGTTTTGAAGACACCTATCTATCTCCATCTCAACTCCTCTCGTGTTGTATAGCCTTATAAGTGTTTCTTGCAACTCAGCCATCTGGAGTAACAGATCATCAATCTGCACACATCTTTTGCAGGTACTTACCTTTACATCAGGAGAAGGGTCTCAAAGAGATTATCATGTGATCCCTGTCCCTGAGTGAGCTGCGAGATAAATGAAAGAATTTCAGACATCATGCAGGTGAGCAGATGATCACCTGGCTGCTCTCATGCTGGGATAACAGGGCTGGTAGTTTGGAATTAGGGGGGGAAGGAGGCCAAGAAGCTGGGATCCCTGTCTAGAGAAAGGGGTATAGACAAGGTGATTGTAAAGCAGACAGAAGCCCCCAGCCTCTGGAGGTGACTTCTGTCAGGCGTTCGGGAAAATTGAATGGTACAACAGACTGTTAAAAACTATACTGAGAGCTGTTACTCCCATTGTTTACTTCTCCTTTTGTTGTGTCCTGTTAAATTCTCCTTATCTCAACCTATGGGTTTTTTAATTTTCCTCACTATTCTCCTTCCCAGTCGAGGGGAGGGAGGGCAGAGTGAGTGGCCATGTGGTGCTCAGCTCCTGGCTGGGTCTAAACCATAACAACAACAGATAAAACGAGGTCACTGAGGGTGGTTACATATGTGATCCCATCACCCAGGTTTGCTTATTGCCCTAAATATGCACATTACCTAACATTTACATTTCCTAAATTTTGAGTGCTTTACTTTTCAACCTGAGCAACATCCCCACACATCCCCTTAAAAAAAATCCCCATCCAGATGAGTGCTAGGGAGAAGTTATCATCTCAACTTGTGATTTCCATAGCTGATCCTCAGGTGGTTCTGTCTTAAGTCCTTCATTGCCTTCCATTTGCTCTATCCATGTACAGGAAGTGATCTGGCCATCTGAACATGCGGGAAAATATTCACACAACTTAATAGAGCTGGGCAGAGTAATGAGGACCTATCCATTAAACCAAAATGTACAGGTGAAGTTTCACCCTTCTTTTTGAAGATGAAGTGAAAGACTTTTGAAGGTTCTTAGGTGAGAGAATGTTTCTGTGCCTGTTTAGTTATGGTACTATAACCAAAAGAAAGAAAAAAGAAAACCAAAATCCGCTCCAAGCTTTAAGACTGGAGTATTCTCTCTAGTTTGGAAGGAATGGGTCGTGGAAGGAAGAAAAAAATTCAGTGTTCTTTCTCATGTAATCCTTAGCATTCCCTGCCGAGATTTCCACTACAGTGCTCACTATCACCCCTTGTGATACTGCTACTTATATCACAAGTCACTCAACAGCCATAGCAGGGTAATTATTCTCATGTACATATTACAGATCAGAACTGGCAGCCATGACATGAAATGCACTATCTTGTATCACCAATCCCCTGAGCAGGCCATTTCTCAATACAAACCAATGATACTGTTAAAGAAAAAAAATAATTTAAAAAAATAATAATTATGTATTATTTTCATGGGTTCTTTTCTGAAAAACAAATTTCAGCACTTGGATTGTAAACCTCTGAAATCTGAGTTTATCATATGCAAAAACCAATACCACCTCACTTCCAGTTAGGTTACTGCTTTATTTTTTTAATCTTTTGCAGGCACTGTGAAAGCGTTTATGAGCATTTGCTTCAAAAGCATAGTGTCTTGTAGCAGTCATTCTTCTCATCAAATTAATTTATATTGCCCTGCACCTTGCGTGTAATCCATGGCACTCATACCCAGCCAGACTGATAACACTTCTAACAAAAATACTGAAATATTTCAGATTTTGTTAACTACCTTGTTTTGAAGGCCAGTCCATGTTGCCTCCATTAATGTTCACCAGAGACAAAATGATTTTTTTATTGCAACACATCAGATTGCAGAGCACGTAAAATATTTCAGGCTATATAGTCTTAGCTCTTGCAGAAGTATTCTCTGCAATTTATAAAAGGAAATCCAATTCTGTAAAAATCTAATTATTTCATATGTGGAATTCAACATAATTTCCCCCTCCCTTGCGGTTTATTTGTCTGGGAGGTGCATTTATTTTCTTTAGAGACTTTTTTTTATTTTGTAACACAGTTAGCATTTTCAAAACAAAAATTGCAAGTTGGCATACCTCTTTTCCTATCTCTTTATGGTAATTATAGCTAATGAAACTGTTGGGTTCTACTGGGCTCTTTTTTTATTTATTTATTTACTTTAAACTTGTGTGGTCTGCTGGAAAATAAGAGTTTATATTACTCTAAAGGTGTCATTTCACTGTTTTGATTGGTTCAGACTTTTATTTTTTTTTCCAGAGGTAATAATAAAATTCAGCCCAAATACACGTTAATAATTATAGTAATAACCAAAAAAACCCACTGCTTTACTTCAGCATTAAAATTCATCTTCAGCTGCTTTGTTCTGTAATAACTAGGTCATCAGTTTAGGTGCTCCTGCTTAAAATGCATTTAGCATCCATATGTATTCCCTCACCTAGAGGCTTGATATTTTTAATGAGATTATATCAAGGAATGTGAAGACTGGAGAGTGGTAACATCATTTTAGTGTGTAATTCCCAGAACTCTGATCCATTTCAGGGAGGCAATTAAGACTGCTGACTACAATAAATGATACTAAGAGATTATAGAGGTTTTTTTCTGCATGAATGCATAGTTTAAAAAATAATTTAGGTTTATTTAACATAAAAAAACACCTCCAGAGGGGCATTTTCTTTTTTTTTTTTTTTCAATTTCAATGATTGGAGGGAATATCTCTTCTGTCATTCATCTGTAAGGTTTTGTGGTGTATTTTTTGCAATAAAGGATAACTTTGAGATGCTTTGATAAAACAGATATATTTTAATTTTATGTAATTTCCTTTGTGTTGCTCATTTCAAAATGTCCACTTAGTACCAGGGCAATTGAGTGTCTGTGTTTGGTGCAGGAGGATGGGGGTGTTTGGATTTTTTTTTTTTCATTTTATTTTTTTCCTCTGTGTCAAGTCAGTAATCTGAAGTAGCATTTAGATCAAAAACTTCATGGGGATTAACCCTTGTCTTGTTACTGCTGACCACAAAAACTACATACAGAAGAATACAGAAGAATTCTTAAAAACAAATGCACTGGAATCAAAAGTTTGTTGTCTTGAAGAGTTAATTCTGGCAGAGAGGTGACCTTTATCCCTACATACTCACTCTTTTTTTTTTTTTTATCAAACCTCTCCAAAGGGACTCATCATATGCGGGGCTCTATGAAGAGAAAAAGAAGAGCATTGTCCTTATCACCTCCTTCCAGAAAGTGGCAGAGTAATAGGACTTTGTAAGGCGAAATGAAGCCCAGTCTGATGGCTGCTGATTAAAAATTGACTCTGCCACATCAAAGAAGAGTTGAAGGTGAAAATGATGATCACTTCCCTCTCCCAGGGACCCTGCACCATTTCTTTTATTCAACCTTGAAAGGTTCTTTCTGAATAAGATAATATCCCTCGAGTCCATTCTGGCTAGGCGGCATGGGAAAATGTAGATCAGTATGTCTATTCTCTATGAAAAAATGGGATTTTGTTAATGACATAGCACTCTAAAGTGATGGCTTGTATGTGGTAAATGCTGAGAAATTAATTATAAAATGCCTCTTAGACTACAGATCAAATTAATTGCTAGTATATATCTACTAAAAAGACCACTGTAAACCCAAACTGCATTTCCTGCCTCATTGCTGGAGATTTCTGTACTTGAAACACACTATAGCTTTCGCTGCCTTTTCTGTTTTAACATCTTTTGTACCAAAAATTTTTAGTTGAGGTGCCATCAGTGAAATAATATCATTGAAATATAAAAGGTTATGACTGGCTTAAAGCATGTAAATGTTTTTGGGTTGGTTTTTTTTTTGATAGATACGTATATACAGAGAGAAAGAGACAGTCACCCAGGTATATGAACTATACAGTGACAAGGAGAATAAAAAAATGCATGTGTATGCACACAGGAATGCTCAGAAAGATACAGAAGGAGCTGTGATATAGTGTGTTATATTTTATTTCCACTAGATAATGTGTCTGACAGACAGAGGTAGCAAAATCTACAGAGAATCTTTTGTGAAAAATGTTTGCCTCTATTTTGGGTTTTGGTTTTATACCTTATGCCAGCACTTCTGGAGTGCAATGCAAACCTTCTAATTCAGGACACCATTTGCTCACGTGTATATCTAAGTCGACCAACAGGCACAGCACTCAGTAGACAGCACAGCATCCCAAACCACATAGCTTGAATAACAATAGCAAGAAAGCTCTTGCATGAAAAAGAGCTTGTACAAAAAAACCAATTTTATACATATGCCCACACACCCAACACCCACACACACACACTTCCCACTGATCCGCTGCTTTTGAGGAGCCATAGAAAATGAGTAGAAGTAATGTTTCAGTCTGAAAATAGTGTGTTGAAATCCTGATGAAAGTAGAATAAGCTGGTCTACCTACAAGAAAAGGTTCATCCCATGACTGGCAATGCCCATAATTTTCATGTGTACTTAATTACCTGCATCTAAGTGTATCTGTCTAATACATACATTTTAAAATAGAAAAGATTTTCTGCACTAGGATAATGTATGTATTGAATATTATAGCGTGTAAAATCTTTAACTGGATGTATGCTTGACGTGTATGAATTACACAGTAAAACATAAGTTATTTATTCACACTGATGAATGACACAAATATCATCCTGTTGAGATTGGTGCAATTAGAACAAACAAGTGATTATGTCAGAACAATGGAAGTAGCATGGTAATGACATCAAAACAGTGAGAATACCAATAACACCCTCCTCTCATCAATGTCATCTGTGTCTTCTATTTCTTAGAATAGATTATACTAAGATGTTACTTGCTCAGTATTTTTGCTTTTTGTTGTTGGTTTTTTTCTTCCCTGTTGTAACTATCCAGTTATCTACTGAATATGAGGTGAAATGTATAGGAAAGGATTTTTTTAAAAGACTTTTCTGACTTTTTTTCTTTTCCAGTGGGCTTTATTACAGAAGGTATCCAATTTGAACAAGCCAGAGAACGAAGTACAGTGGAGAGAATTAATGATCAAGAGCTTGTTTATTACAAATTAAATTTGCTGTAGAAAGATAATGATTTTTACCTTAGTGAATTCCCAGTGTCTTAATAATCTTTACTGTAATGAATATGAGCTCACACTCTTAAAAATACCTTCTTGCCCTTCCTAATTTAATCATTTTAAAATGTTCAGATGTCCCAATCACCTAGGGCTACATTATTAGCGTGGTACTTACTTTAAACAGCTTCTCTAAAATGATTGAAGAAAACAATTTATGCAAGGGCTACCTTTAATAAGAATAGAAAAGCAAGCGTAGCTTGTTTGCCTCATTAAGGCTAACTTTTGATCTTCAAGTTTCATAAATAGAATATATATCGCACGGTTCAACAGTGTCTCTCATGTACATGTGAGTCCTACTCATGTTAATGGGGACGTTGCATGCATGTATTAGGGGAGAATGGACAAACACGAGTTATTTATAAAAGCAATAGGTATTTAATAAGACACATGTTAGATCGAGAGAGAAGGAAAATCCTTTGTCAGGTTATTATGTTTCTATTACACGCTATGTGCAGGAGCTGCAAAACCTGGTTTTGCTTAATGAGTCTGCCTGTGTGTGTGAGCTCCCTGATGAGGCCTGGATTCTAAGACCTGTGAATTTATAGGAGGGCTCCCCCACAACTCTAAAACGTGCTGCCTTTTTTGTCCCTGTCAACATCTGAGATGGTGTCGATAAGGAGAACTGCAAAACGTTTTAAGCTATCAGCTGGCAGGATCACTTTTTAAAGCCTATTTAAAAGATGGTCTGGGAAGCAATCTTCCAGAGGAATCAAATGGAAAGATTTCAAAAAGTCTGAGTGTTGTAGAAGTGTAGGTGGCCATGGGGGACTATTCCTTTAAATCACTCGAACGATAGCAACAGTAATTAAAGGAAGAGTTCCGAAGAAGTGACAAATTTTAAACAGCTTCTGGCACACCTTTGCCAATCCAGTTTTTAGGACAAAAGGTATTCCAGTAATGCTGTACTGCTGTTGCTTTCCAATACACCATCCAGTCCAGAGATTTGGGCATGCAGTCCTTTGAAGAGAAGTCATTCAGCACTTTTTTGGGATCAGATCTATTTTCAGGAAGAAACTTGTTCAATATCTGTGTAGAGGGAAGTTTATATTCCTGTATAATTAATCCCTTGAGCTCTGAGGAGGAGTTTACACTGAGCTGATTCTGTTTCTGGGAAGAAGGTAGCCCCACTGTTCTCTCACTTGGGTTTTTTTCTTTATTGGACAGTACATGCTGCATACATTTCTTTTGAAAATGTATACAAGCAACAGACATTTTTAGGCCACCTAACACTTTATATTGAGGATGCAATAAAAATACAGGCATGAAGTTTTGATACAACTTCAGTTCAGAGGGAAAACTACTCATTTTGGTGACCATGTGAATGGCTATTAAAAGGGCAGAATAAGCTTCCCTTTCATAGGATATGAGCAGATAAAGGTGACAGTCTCCCTGTATATAAGCAGTGACTGACACAGTGGAAAACACTGCATTTGCCCTTAACATCTTTGTAACTGGTAGTTTCCCTTCTAAACAGGGCCATTTTTTTCAAGCCTAAGTTTTCCTACTGGTTTTATTTTGTTTACGATCTCTGTTTTAGTATTCCATCATTATTCATCTTCGGTAACATTCACCACAGCACATTGAACTACCCACTGTATTCCTGCCTCCCCATGCTCTCTTCCTTTACTCCAAGGTAAGCAGGAGTCAAAAATGAAAAGTGTGACAAACTGAGCCAATGTCTAAGATGCCAAACAAAAGTTGTTTTAATGAGCCAGCAGAACATGAGTCTACAAGATGATAAGGCCCTTGGGGAACTAGCAAACATATGAAGGGTTAATATTTAAACAGACTACAGAAGTTCAATATGTATAACACAAATATATGCGTTATATGTATGCAACAGATTTGCAGACCTTCTTTGCAGTTACATCACATTTGTCTGCCAAGTTGCTTGTCATCCTTACTTCATTTACATTTTATTTGACTTTTTTTTTTCCAAATTGCTAAGATAAATTTGGTTATTTGCTGAAATGATCAACTTATAGATTAAAAGTAATTTGATTCACAGACCGCCTGGTTCTCAAGTTAATAAAAAAAAGTACATTAAATACTGCAATGTAATGTTTTCTTTAAACACTAATTTGTGCCAGGGAGTGATGAGGTTGTCATGAGATTTGCAGCTTTTTATAAATGCAAGCAAACATCTTTACTCCCTGACTTTGCACTATGTCATCTGTAAGAGAGACAAAATAGTTGAGTTGGGTGCCTACCTTGCTATATGTCTGTAAGGGCTTTCTAGGTTAGTTGGCTTATTTACCTGATCATACATATCCTGGACTGCATCAAAAGAAGCATGGTCAGCAGGCCAAGGGAGGTGACTCTGACCCTCTGCTTTGCTCTGGTGAGACCCCACTTGGGGTACTACTCTGTGGAGCTCTGGAGTTCTCAGTACAGGAAAGACAAGAACAGATCCAGAGGAGGGCCACAAAAATGATCACAGGTATTTGAAACAGGTGACTACGGACTAAGCAAAATCCCAAGCTTGGGGCTCATCTCTCTAAGACAGCATTGTAGATGCAGCCTGGAAAACTGGGAAGGTCTGTATCTCCACACAGAGCACACAGCTACAACACAGTTGTCTCACAGCAAGGCTAGAACATTTCTGTCTGGCTGTGGGGATCCATTGCCACCAACTCTCAAAACCATAATTGCAGTCATCCAATGGTGAGGACTATATTGTGTTACAGATCTCTCATCTGTCTTCGTTATAAGTTGGAACTGTGTCTCAGGAAAGTCACGGAACAGCCAAAGTACAAAAGAAGAAAGTGGCCTTCCCCCACTTAATGTGTCTTAAAGATCACTGTGTACAATACCAATTGTTCCACACTCTAGTTGCCCTTCGCTCAGTTGGCCGCAGACTACTCTTAAAAATGCAACTGCCCCTGCAGGGGTCCTTTGGAAAAACATCTGCCTTCAGGTGTGGTGGTGTTGTTGTTGTTCAGGTGTTTGGTTGGTTTTTTTTCTGGGTAGGTTTTGTGTCCCTTGAAGTTGCCATTCTTTTAAAAGGCCAATTTTGAATTAATCACTCCAATTCCAAAACGAGTTTGCTTTTCATTGTAAGAATATTTAGTGCAGACAGATAATCCATGCTGTAACAAAATGCTCTGAAAGTATAAAAAGACTGTGAAAATAAATTTTCTATAGCCATCGTTTTTACCATAAATTACATTCTTTCATAAATAATTTACTGCCATGTGGTTTCACCCTTACATAACAAATTTGTCAGCAAGGACCCCATGCCAGGCAGACACAGCCATAAAAGCTGTGTCTAAACTTGTCTGTATTGTGTTTTCCAGCTTGGTTCCACTGTTCACCCAGGCAGCCTGCACAGCACTGAATAGTGTGAATGCATTTAATTACAATCTGACATGTGTATTCCTGAGAAACAAAAGGCTGTGAACTGAGGGTGATGATTAACTGTTCAACCAGATAATTGCTTAAACTACTACTTATATTATGCTGCATTATCTCTTTTGAACAAAGTGATTATTGGCCCTTTGTGTAGCGATTATACAATGTAAGTGCAATCTTGCTGTTTTAAATGTTAGAGTTTATGTTTAATGTACTTTTGTTTGTAATGAGGGGTGCAACTTAGATTTTCTTTAAGGGATTAATCTCACAACTGCAAAAAAAAAAAACCACCCAACCAAAAAAACCCCATGCCTCAATTTCTCAGATTGGACCACGATTAAGACTGCTTTAAGGGACTTAATGTCACTGGAAAGGGTGACAACATCAGTTTCTGAGGAGATCCATTGATAGGCAACTACTTAAAGTCCAGGGACCTTCCAGTAAAACAGGTAAAACACCCATTTTTACAGCAAGGAGTGGGGAGAAGTTACAGGAAGTAAAGGTTCCTAAAAATATTGGGGGTAAAGGAGAATGACAGTAAGTGCAACAGCAGTGAGTTCTGATCTTCAAAGTAAATGTAACTGGCATAAAATTACAATTGACAAAGAGATTGAGGGCACCCTCAGAGAGTTTGCAGGTGGCACCAAGTTGAGTAGCAGTGTTTATCTGCTTGTGGGTAGAAAGGGTCTCCAGGGGGATATGGACAGGCATTGGCTGAGATAAATTTATGAGGTTCAACAAGTGCTTGATCCTGCACTTTGGTCACAATGTTACAGGTTGGGGGACGAATGGTTGGAAAGCTGCCCAGTGAAAAAGGACCTGGAGATATTGGTCAACAGCCAGATGAACATGAGCCGGCAGTGTGACCAAGTGGCCAAGAAGGCCAACAGCATCCTGGCCTTTCTCAGCAACAGTGTGGCCAGCAGGACTAGGGAAATGATTATATCCCTCAAATCAGCACTGGTGAGGCTGCACATTGAATTCTGGGTTCAGGTTTGGGGCCCTCACTCCAGAAAGGCCACTGAGGGGCTGGAGCATGTCCAGAGAAGGGCAAAAAAGCTGGTGAAGGGTCTAGAGAACAAGTCTTGTGAGAAGTGGCTGAGGGAACTCAGCCTGGAACAAAGGAGGCTCGGGAGAGACCTTGTTGCTCCCTATAACTATCTGAAAGGAGGTAGTAGCCAGATAGATGTAGGTTTCTTTTCCCAAGTAGCAAGTAATAGGACAAAATGGCCTCAAGTTGCTCCAGGGGAGGTTTAGATTGGTTGTAAGGAAAACTTTCTTCACTGAAAGGGTTGTCAGTCATTGGAACAGGGTGTCCAGGTGAAGTCACCATCTCTGGGAGTATTTCAAAGATATGTACATGTGGTGCTTAGAGATATGGTTTGGTGGTGGACTTGGCAGTGTTGCATTAATGATTGGTCTTGATGATCTTAAAGGTCTTTTCCAATCTAAACAATTCTATGAGAAGATGGAAATACCCTGCGTTTTCCCCCTTATACAAAATTCTTTTTGAGAAAAAAATCATACTTGAAGAAAGACCTGCTACTTTGCATCTGAATAGAGTACTGTGAAAGGGAAGGCCTTTTCATTTTGGACATCCTCATTGTGTACAAGAAACTTCAAATTATCTGCAATGAGCAAAGATACAAAGAAATTAGTTACATAACAGAGAAACAAGCAACAGTTACCACAGAACTTAGACAATGTACAGATCTTCCTACTTCTGGAAGAAAACAAGGTTCTGTTTCTAGAAGCCCCTAAGCATGAAGAGTAGATCATCTAGAGCTGTGAAGACTGTATTTTTAGGACACACGCTAGGCTGTATATCCCTGCTCTACCTCTTACTTTCTTTCAGGAATAAACAGATCAGTAATTCAGTTTCTGAGAGTAGAGGTTCCCATCATATCCACCCAGTCTTTGTGCTCTGAGGTCCCCATGATTTTCTGATAGTCCTCCTAATGACCGTATGCAGAAGACAGACTTTTCTAGGACATCTAGGAGCCTTTTTACTTGCCTTCTGAGTGCCCCAGGACCCTATTGATCATCAAAGGTTAAGTACATTACCTACCAAAGCAAGCAGGTAGGATGAGAATCATCATGGAGACTCAATTGATTGGTGAGAATACCCCTGCCCATAGCAAGCAAGAATGGCAGCAGACAGAAGTAACATTTCTTGTATGTCTAGTATCATTCCAAGAAGATATAACATTTCTCAGTATTTAACCACCACACTTTGAAGCCGAGTGATGCCAAGTTCTGGGTAGCCAGGCAGCATTTCATATTTGAGAAGTCATTAGTCATTTGCTATCTTCCGTTGTTCCAGATGTTCTCAGATGACCAGTAACCAGTATAGATGCCTATGAAACTAAACTGTCTGCAAAAAGAGGAAAAAAAAAAATGCCATGAAGACACAATATACAATCCATATGCAACCAAGGCCATTGCTAGAAGACATCTTCCCTAGATTCTTCCTTCTTGCACCATTCTCCAATCTTATCCCTTTTAGCCTGAAAACTCATTTGATCCATGACAGATTATCGCCAGCATAATCAGTCCTAACCTTCCCTTTTTTTCTTCCATATTTCATAGACAGACACTATTTTGGTTGAAGTTCCACTCCATCTAAGCTATAACTATCATGCAAACACAACTTTTTTCTCTTTAGCAATTCCCCTACTCTGTTCATCACACCATGTCTACCAAAGGAAAATGCACCTTCCCTCCTCTTCCACTATACCTGATACAGATACTCTCTAGCTCCTCATACTCCCTGTAGACCAGAAAGATACTTACTGTGTCCTGATTAGCACAAAATGGGTACTACATGCTCTGAGGAAACAAACAGTGCGTGCTGTGCTCTAAGGACACATTATTATGTATTACAATAGAAAGTCAAAGGCTGAAGTCATTATTTCACAATCAAGATGCCTTTTCAATCCCGTGGGTGGCATGATTACTCAGCTACACACTGGTAGAAAAATCAACCACTACTCATTAATTTTATTACACTTTTCCATTACATTTTTCTTAAAATGAGGTGCGTAAATTTTACTTGACTGTGCTATATCCTGCCTTGTAGTTTACCATTGAGATACCTACTAATATGTTTTAACACATTAAACAGCAGTAATGAGTACTTCTAGAAAGCACACAGTTAAGGGAAGGAAGAGCGGCAAAAGGATTAGAAGTGAGAGGGTGAAAAAAAAAGAGAGAAAAGAGAGAGTAATGACTGCAGTTATAATGAACTGTCCATGACCTTAAATCCTCAGTTTTCGGATTCTTTTGAGACTTCGAATTGTGTTACACTCTGTGGGTTTTTTTGTTCTATAGATGAAAATCCAGACATGGGCCATCAGTTGTGTGCAGTTATCATTACTGGATGTCCATAAGGCCAATCTGAATCCATTTTTACTCACAGTCAAATAACTATTTGTAAAAATACAGACATGTATTTTTACAGGTAATAAAGCCTTTGGCTTCCCTGAACCATGGAGTTTTTTAGTCTTGTTCATATCTCCTTTGATGTTTCATCCACATCTGATCTTCCAAAGAGCTTCAAAATTATGATAATCTAGAAAGAGTTAACTTCACATTTTTCTCTGGTTAACTAATTCTTTATCTTCTTTGTGTACACCTTTCCAAAAAGTAATTTCAGCCAGAGTCAAGAAATTTAAATTTGGAAGGAACATTTCTTCATTTGGAAGGAACTTCATTGTTCATTGTTAAATATTGATGGTTAGTACTCTGGCATCATCCAACTTAAAAAAAAAACCCAAAACATAAATATACATCTTTGGCTTCATTTTGCCTCAAGTAATATACACAGTATTGTTATTCCTTCATTGCATATAAACTCCACTCTCTAATGAAATGATTAATTAAAAATAATAGAGAACATAAATATTATTTTCATGTTTCTCAATGTGTAAGGGCATGACCCGTGGGACCACATATGAAGCATAGTCGGGGAAGAAGTTGTTCTTCAGTCTCTCTTTTCCTTTAAATAATTAAGAGTCTAGCTGTGATGACTGCCAGGCAAGTCTTCCAAACATGTATTTGGTAGAACCAAGGTGGCCATATATGGCATAGTTTGCCAAGACCCTGAAAACAACCATTGTGAAATGTGTCATGTCTTCTTGTAAGGCTAGGCTAGATGCAGAAAAGGTTCACGTTCTAATGCAAGGGTCTATAACGAATACCCGAAGATAGAATTTGACTGATTTTATTTTCCTAAAGCACAGACTGACTTCCAAAAGTTTTGAAAACATCCTGGTGGTAGAGGCCAGATATTTGCTCATAATACATGCTTAGTAGTGGAGAAATTGCAGAGAGAGAAAAGCAATTAAAAAAGGGTTTAAACTAATGCTCTGGATAAGTAAGACTCTGAACCATTAAGATCCAAAGAATGTGATATCTGAGCATGAACTCTCTTGCCAGCTGTGCTGCACTGACTGAAAGACTTGAGACACCAGCAAGAGATGACTGCTGCCAAAGAGAGACCTTTACCCTTCTTTTTGTCCTTTGTAGGTCATACGATAGGGATTTACCTAGTTTTATTTATGAGATGTGTAAACCTAGATACATGAACAGAAACAGTTCCAATAATTGTATTTTCTCTGGACTTTGCCAAGTTTTTTATTAAGATTATGGGTAGATGTTTGGGATTTTCTAAATTCAGATATCCACCAAGACAGAAAGAACATTATCATTTCCAAGAATTTGGTGGCTGTATTTGTCAAAGGTCCTTTATATGAGCATGAGAAGAACATTTACCTGAAGGGTCTGACGCATGTAAATATTAAATAAATTGTAGGGATTGAAGATATTATGACAGCTAGCCATTCTTCCTCCCTGATGAAGGTTACTCCTTTGTAGCAAAAGTGATAAAAGAGGTGTGGTTTTGTTTATACATCAAAATATGAGGGACAGGTCTTAGTCTCTGGACAAGAGATTACTGCCATAATCTGGACGGGTTCACTTTAGAGTATTTGTGTGTAGGTCTTCCTCTAGGCTTCCTGTTATAACTTTGTAGTCTTACAATCAAAGTAACTTTTCCTTTGCTGTGGGGATTGTGCATGTTTATTTGTATGTGTATGTTCCAAATATAGGGAGCTAGGAAGAGTTTAGCAAAAGCTATTGTTCTTTATATTAAAACATAACCTAACCTCTAGATTTTATACCTGTTCATTAAAAAAATGTATGTATTTAAAAAAAATATTTCATATTTAACATTGCAGCTATTTTAAACTATTTGAATAATTTGTTATGGTTGTTGTTTGAGATGCTTAAAAAGTGGTCTGGCTTATTTTAATAGATGTGGATTTATTTATCCCCAAAGCTACCGGAAGCTATGACAAAGCCTCGCCAGAGGTCAGCACTTTGTATCAAAGAGGTTTAACCAGTGGTTCTGTGATTAAAAACAATTGCTGTTCTATCTATAGAAGGTCTATTGACTGCTTCCTTATTCATAACTAAAATGGCAAAGATTGTTCAGTGGCTCAGTACAGTAACTGCCATACAAAATCTATCCATACCTATTCCCCCTAAATTTAACGTCTCCCTATTGGGAACAGTTTCTAGTCCATGAAAAAAACTGAACCATGCTTCAGCATTCTCAGAGAGCTCTCAGTGGCCCAGGCCAAAACCATGCCAGGAAATATACTGGTAGATTAACACAGTAGGGGAATCACAGTCTGGGAAGCAAGCCTCTGGTATTTTGTTTTCTAGTAAAAGCATGTAGGAGAAGAGGTGGGCTAAATTACCAGGGATTAGCCCTCCTGGGAACATTGAATCTTGCAAGAGCTCCAAGAATATTAGAGGAATTTGAAGTACACATAGGATCACTGAAATGCTTTTAATTGTTAATAATGAAGGATTGAAGATAGACTGGGTCACAAAAAACCCCAAACCAAAACAAATGATGAAATAAAGTAAAATGTGATAGAAGGCCAAAGAGAATGGAAAATTGTATAGGTGGATAATATATATGTATTATAAAGTGTCCGTTGCAAGCTATTGACAGACAGTATGCATAAAACATTCTTGTCCCAAGTGAAAAAGTGAAATTCAGGCTATCCTTATTTGATGTTTTTTCAGTATATCTAGCTATAAAAACATCAAATGAAGTTAATGCTTCATTTGATGTTTTTTAACATTACAGCAATCACTAAGAAATGCTACATCAAGCTTTATTCATTTTATTACTTTATTAATTTATAAAAGGCCCTTCTCTTGAAAGAATCTGTGAGGCTGAAGGGAAAAAAAAAAGAGCCAAAGTGAGGTCAATGCCTAAAGCAACCACACACACACAAAAAAAAAAAAAAAAAAAAAAGAAGCAAAAAAATAAAAACAAAAACCCAGCCCAAAAATGTGTAAAAATTAGCTTCTAATAAAGGAGACATTTTAGAAAAACTGAAAGAGCAAAGCTGAGTATTGTTCAGTGGTTCATCCTAAGAAAGCTTGCACTACATCTTTAAAGTATTCAAGCGGTATTATGGTCATTCCCCAAATAAAAAGATTTGTCTCAGATGTTCAGAAATGCAAGTAAAAGATTTTTGGGTAAAAAATATAATAATAAAAGAAAAACCTAACTGCCTCATTTTGGCTTATTTCCACCATTTTGTTTTGGTTTGGGTTTTTTTTTTCTCTGAGGAAGAAAGCCAATTGGTCAAATACCATGAAGCTAAGCACAAAAATATGAAACAAGTGTAAACTGGACAGGCAACCAGACAAGGTGAACTGGGAATGGGGGAATCACACTGCTGTGCTCTAAAACACGTGTAGGCTCAGCATTAAGTTGAGCATAGGCATCAGTAGTAAATACTTACTAGCCATGAGTTGACAATTCCACAAAAGATGTAACGGGATAAGAACTGAGAGGAAAAGAGTCCTTTTGCAGAAAAATTGAAGTCTGCCCAGATAAAAATGCCTGCTAGCCAGGCAGCTGTTTGCTTGATTTAACTTATGTATATGTAGTTATGTATTTATTGATAAATACATTTCAACACAATTTGGTGCTAAAAATATTTTCTCTGGGGTTTTTATGATTTTTTTTTTTCACAGTTATTTTGTATGTCTCATTTAAGGTCCATGCTGAAAAGTTAGAGAAATGCCTGTTCTAATGTACCATGGGACCCAAGGTCCTGCAAGCTGACTGTTGGAGCAACTTGTGACAGAGGGTCATTTAACTCAGTTTGTGCTTCCAGTACAAACTGTAAATGGAGCCAAATGGAGGTTCTTCCATTTGCCTTACTGATAAATACAGATGTTTGATATTTTCTTCACATACATGCAGACACTCCTATGTGTCAAAAGTGATTTTTTTTTTTTTAAATAGTAATTTTAAATTAATGGGTATTTCTTTTTGCTCATATAGCTAATCTGTATTATATTGTATTATTTGTAGTATAGCACTAATTAATGCTTTGGAAAATTATGATAGGATTTCTTTAGCATTGAATTTTAGACCCATATCAATACCAAAACAATTCAGTATAATTCATGTTCCAACAATGAGTACTGAGGACAATAACAGTGATTATGTCATTTTGACAAAGTGTTACCAAACATTTAGGACACACAGTTCATCAGGATTTGAATAAATGCCATCTTACACTCTGCTCAATTAAAATTACATCACTAATTAATGTAACTCTTATTCACAGCATATAACTTATTCAAATCAAATTATGATAGTGCTGATGACAGGCTTTGAGAACTCATGGCAAAAAGACAGGTTTATGCTGACTCTGTTTACCATACACGCTGAGGTGTTCTAAGAATAATTTTCTACAAATTGCATAGATTTCTGCCAACGTACTTACGGAGAACATCAAAGCTATCTCTGTGAAGTTATATCACAAGCTGTTCAAATGTAGCTTTAAACAACTCACTTTGTTAAACAAGTCTCAGAAGCCCAACCTGATTTAACTCTCTGTTGGTTCTTTCTTTGTTGGCACATTGAGATTGGGAAGTGCACCTTGAATGGCATATCTTAAATTAAGGGAAATGTCCCATTCTGTGAAGTGTGTAAACTGAACTACTGAAGAAGTGAAAAAGCACAAAAGGGTGGAGGATTTGGGAAAGACCAGAGGAAAACAGACAACTGGTGCCCAGAATAGAAAGAGAAGCACACATGTAATGAAATAAAAGAAAAATGCCTATTCAAAGTCAGCACAGAAAGCCATCCACTGCCCTCAAGTGGTAGAGCCATAGCTTCTAAGTCTTGAAGAATTTTTGGTTGTAATACAGAGAGACCCATGGAAGAAAGATAGGAAGAAAATTGGACAATGGAAAAAACTGTACTGTCTTGAATAGTCCTTATCCATCCTGTTCTTAGAAATATTGGTGAGCACTAAATTCATGGGATTTGGGGAGTCTTCTAAGTCTAAATGAGCTTTTATGTTCAAGAACCCTACTTCTTTTGCACTATTGATTTTAAGGGTGTTCTGTGAATGTGGCAAAACTTACTCAAGCCCAAAAGTACAGTTTGCTACACTAAAGCCTGGAACCAACACTGTTTATGTAAAATGCAAATGAAGTCTTGCCACCCAGAAATGTATGTTACATTTGACATTTGTCTCTAATCAGAAGTCCCTATGAATAATGTAGTTTGATACCAATAGCCTCATTAAGCAAGATTTCCCTTAATACCCTTTCTGATTGTAATCTGTTCATTATATTTCCTTTTCTCATTGCTCCTGGCCCTACTTATCACTATCAATATGCTCAGGTCTTCAGTAGCATTGCTAATGTGTATTTTACATTGAGCAGGCCATTTTAGATGGGAATTAATAGCACTAATGCCCAGGTGTTCTTTAACTGTAAGACTTTCTTATCCTGACTATATTTTTATTAGGACCTGTAGGTTATCTGCCTCTCATGACTAGAGATCACCAAGTTGGGTCACGAGTGAAAATGAGTTTGATGGTTTCATCCTAGTACTCATTGGAGCACATCACGAAACAAGGGCATAATTTACGTGATTGGCTGTTTTTGCTTAAAAGAGCTTTTGGACTGAAACAGTGGTGCTGTAGCAGGTCAAGGTTGAGGTGTATTGGCTGAGCTATGCAAGAGATGTTTGCACAATGATTTCCTGAGTATTTGTTGCAGACCAGGACATCTCATTCAGAAACACTAAGCGGGCATGCAAGTTGAAGATACAAAACAGTGGTTACTATAAATCCTGTACTCTGTCCTGATTTCCTGTAGATAAAATGCACACCACCCCCTCCACACCCAAAAAAAAAAAAAAAAAAGCTGAAATTGGGGGTATGTTTTAGGAAAATACCAGGTTGCAATGCGGGAAATGCCAGTGTCCCAAAGGCAGTGAGTAACAAGGGGTTTCCGTTTCAGTTAGGGATCAGGTTCCATTTATTTTCCTCTTTCAAAACCACAGTAGACATAAAATGTAGAGCTGATCCAGAGACTCCTCCATAAAGTGCTGCTGCCAGTTACCAATTTTCAATAAATCACCATTAAATTGTCCCATAATTTCTCTACCCTTCCCTTCCCAGCTTGCTGATTACTCTGGTGTGCTTTCTGTGATTAGAGGAAGAGTTGATCTTTGAACTCTTTAAAGCCTAAGTTGAAGGGGCCCTCCTGAAATCTAAAGAGAAGCTCTGCTTTAGTGGAGTGAAAAACAAGTAGGTCTCTGGCTATTTTCCCCTTCTCTGAGGTAGGCTTTAGTATTGATATAAGCTGACACCAGAGTCAAAAAGGACAGGCAGCCAACTTCCACCTCAGCAGAGAGAAGAAGATGGGGAGATCCAGAGAGCTCACCTACTAAGTGTTGCATACAATTTAATTTTTTTTAACATAAAATGGGCCTGGGATTCTTAAACAATCATGTTGCTGCCACTGCCTAGTATTGTTCAAGATTTGTGGTAACTGTAAGCTAGGATCAGTTACAGGCATGGAGAGAGTCAGCAACAAACTCTAATGCAGGCAAAGCCAAAATCACATTAATATTTCTGCAAACAATTGACCGTGATTTTTATAAATCTACCACATCGCCCACCCAAACTCATTTTCCCCCGGCTAGGATCAAGAAGCAATTTCAAGACTCAACTGTCTCTAATACAAAGATCAGTGAATAACCAGAGGAAGACTGAAAATAAATAAAAAACATTCTAGTATCCCAGAAACAGACATAGGCTTTCTTTCAGAACTGCAATTAGATTAAGTAATGCTCTTTTCCTGGTCCTTCACAACTGATGACTCAGGGGAAATGTCACCAAGCCTCCCTGTGACTCCCTCCACACGTGCCGGTTCCCAGACAGCGGTTCTCAGGACTGTGTAGTGTACCCCAAGGAGGAGTCATCCAAATGGAATGCCTTGGGTCTAGGCAGAGAGGTCCTGTACCGAGATGAACCTTTGCGTATGCACAAAGGAAGCCAATGCAGAGGAGCAAGCAGGTCTCCAGCAATTGCTGTCCATATAAACAGGTATCCTTGGGGAATACAGAGAAAGAGGCATGGAGCTGATGAGCTGGGGAGCTCTTGGTGCACTTGAGTTACACAGAAATCTGTACCTGAACTGAATCTCTCATTAGATATTACAATGACAATTTTAATCAAAATACTGAGTTTTTGAACTGAAATACTTTGCTGGAAAGTCAATGCTTTTGCAGAGTCTGAAAAAAAAAGCTGAAAATGCATTACCTGTGTTGTCATTTAGAGGGCAGAGGCTAGTGAAACAATCTTTTTATCAATTTTTTGACTGCTTCTAGTATCATATACCCAAGAGATTTTTTTATCTGTGATAAGGTATAAGGTTTATTGTTGCACGAGTGTTTTATTTAATCACTGCAAAATAATTTACCAAGGTTAGAAATGATGGCTATAAATCATATCACTACTGATTATACAGCATTTTGGAAGATTGGTCTATTCTCCTTCCAGTAAGCATCTATATCTTACATTAGCTTTAATGGAACTTAAATTTGTGCATCAAGTGGAGAAGAAAGCCCTCTGGGTGTTATAGATGCATGACCTTGAGCCTTGTGACTCACAATACAATCTGCATGCAGGAATATTAGACAGTATCTGTCAGCATCTGTCAAGTGTGGTAGTTTAAACATTACTTTGTCACACCCCTCATACACACACACACACACACACACACACACATACACACACTTTACCCTATTTCAAATTAAATATTAAACTGTCCTTTTAAAGAGGAACTATTGCAAAATGTGAATAAACCTTATCGTGCTGCTTTTAGCAACTAAAAAATATTATAATGAGAAAAAATTAATCTCTGGTATAACTTAACTGGATTCCTGGGCATTGTGTCAGGGAAAATTTTTACCAGAATAATTAGAACTTGCAGACCAGATTTCTCATCTCTGAAAATATCATAAGTAATCACCTTGAGCCAACTCTCCTGTAATATCAGTACAATTCCCATTGCAATAGCTGCAACAGAAGCTGCATTGATATAACAGAAGAATATTTGACATATATAGAACACAGATAAATAGATTTTTGTAAAGCAAAGGTGTTTACCATGTCAGAACTCAAAAAAAAAAAAAAAAAAAGAAAGATTGTAGTCAGGCAGTTGTGAGTGATATTGTCATATGAGACAGAAGCATACTAGTTTTTACATTTTAGTGGCATGCTAATTAAAAGATCTTCTCAATTCCTCAGACTTTGGGGGTATTTTTTTTTTTTTCCACCTGGGAATGAGCCAGTTAATTCTCATTATATCTTCCCTGAATCCTTTCCATGTCTCAATAAGCCCTGTCAGTACCTCCAGCCATCAGCAGCATGCAACGACCAGGTGGATAACACCCCATCTAGAGCATTCGTATCATCAGGGAGATGAGGAGGTACCACTGTGGAGCTGGCTTGGCTGGAAGGGGGACCTTCAGCAGGGCTCTGCAGTTGGATGGAAGTTCAACTGGCCAGTCCCATAGCACAAGGCAGGAACAGCTTTCCTCCCCCAGCCCTGCCGCCTCAACTGCTGTCTGCCACTTCTGCTCCTGGAGGGGATCCTACAGGTGCTGAACTGCCTGATCAAATGGCTAATGAAATAATAAACAGACTTGGGCAAATAGTTTATAATGAATAATTTAGCTGACAAATATCCTCTCCCCTTTGCTTTTCTGAATTTTCCGTGATGGGTTCACGATTATCTTGATATATATTATTCAAGAAATTATGCTGAGTAGTTTCTGCAAATAGTTGTATTCTAGATTCCTGAAGAATTTAATTGTTCATAAAACTGATTTTGTAAATAGCTCATGCTTGATGCTTTTTCCCCTGTGTAAGTTACACAGATAGTCAGATATCCAACATTAATGCTCTTTGATGTGGATTTAACATTTCCTATTTGTCTGTCACTGCTATCCAATAATTCCATCCACTGCAATGCTCACAAAAGAGGCTTGACATTGACACAGGGTTTTGAGTGTTTTTTCTGGGTTTTTTTACACAATGTAATGTTGACAAGAGTATTTTTAGATGGCACTCATCATAAATTGTTAACTAGTCAAAATTAAAATATATCTAAAAGATTACATTCTTTAATTTGTAAGAAAAAGTGGTTTCTTATGTAATGTAGTTATGATTTTATAGTATTTGTTAATCTTTGGCCATACTGTTCCTCCTCTTGCTTGCCCATTACAGTGCCTTGGGAGTATAAGGCATCATAGAATACATACTAACATTATCCAGATTTGGTGGACACTCTATGGATCACCATATTATCGAGGAATTCTAACTGATAAGTTTTATTTCCATGAGACCATAATATTACTGTTTGCATCTATTCCAACTCTAATTCTTCCTTGATTACCCTATGGAAAAGTTTGATCTTGTTTCAGCTGGTTGTCATGATAAATCTGAAAGCAACCATCATTTGAAAAAAAAAAAACCCAAACCTCTGTAATCAGCAAAATACACTTTCACAAATTATATCATCTGCACAAGTTTATTCAACATTCTGCTTGATTTAAAGAGCTTGCCCCAGCCATGCAGACTAGGTCTGCTAGTAGAGAGGGAATACACAGACACCAGTATGCTACAAAAGTGCTTGCAAATTGTTCCGCCTGTTCATGAACCCCATTCCATGTTTTAAAATGACACTTTTTTTTTTTTTTAATGCATCTCAAGGTATTTGTGAGTGGACACTTAATACCAATGCTTACAGTAGTGATTTATTCTGTGACCCTGCAACAGGCAGGCGGGAACCAATGGAGCCCCTTCCTCTTAAACTCGTGGCAGGATCAGGCCATGGATTTTAACAGCCTGGGATAGAGTCTGGGTCTTTTATGTTTTGTGGCTACTTTGTACATTTTGACTACCAGGGGAAATAAATATTAAATGGCTGTCCATACACCCTGCCTATAGAAAAGAGACGAGGATGATCTGGTCTGTATATAATAGCTGTACTCAGACACACACGGAATGTATAGTGGTTTTCGTTACAATATTTGTGTTGTACCCTGAAGGAAAAAAAAAAAAATTAAAAAAAAAAAAAGTTATTGAAATCCAGACATTCTGAGTTATAGAATTGAAAAACAAGCTGGTGTTATGACAGTTTTGAAATGGGTCTGCTTTTGCCAGCCAGTTATGTGCTTTAAAGGGCCTTTAGCTGATTTATGCAGTTCTTGTCCCAAAACTGCTGTATTGTATTACTTCAATATTTTATTCCTAACCATTTAAAGAAGGTTTGATCTTACATCAATAGTACTCCAAAAATATTAAAATCAAAGAGATTTCTTTTCAAAGAATTTATGCAAAACAAACCCTATATTTTTCATGATCTTGAAGATTAACAGGAATAAAAAAGAAAAAAAAAATGTAGTTGTGTAGTACAATCTCCAGATATTTATGGTAGCTGCTGCATATTCTAAGATCTCAAAAGTAAAAAAGAGTTTCTTTAAATATTTCTTAACATTTCTTAGCATTCTTCTTTCTTAACATTCTTAACTTAAGCAATTTCTTAAACTGCTGAAGTCTTGGAGCTTTCATAACAAAGTAGCTTCTGGTCACAGATAAAAAGCAAAAATGAGGATTAGTAGAATTTAGAAGTGTTATCACTTACCTAGTGTTAATGCATTCATGTTAACTGCCACTGCTTGGAGTGAGTAAAGAGAAAGCTTTCTCTGCACTGAGAACCTTAAAAGTACAATTTAACATTTTTGACTAACGTTTTGGTATATGCCTCAGTTCTTTTCTTCTCTTTACTTAGCTGTGTGTTACACAAGACTTTTATGAGTTCAAGATGTACAGTATCTGTTGACACTTTGTATATAAACAAAGATGATTTGGTTTAAAGCAGGGGAATTAAAGTACCCATAATGAAAAACAATTGTTCTAAAATGTTGTCAATTTGGATTGGTGAAAGAATTTTGAGGATTGATCCTGTAAAGTGCAGAGAAGCTTCAATTTTTATTGGCATCACTTAGGCAACTCTTAGATGAAATAACACTGATTTTAATATATCTTTGAGTTTCCAGTTCTGAGGCTCTTTCATGATGCATGAAAATTTTATTATTTCCTTTAGCTTTGGAGAAGAGCTAATTGGCCATTTTTTAATTACTGGTATAAGGAGCTGAAGTATGACAGCAGTTTTCCTACATGCTTGGAGCACGTACAACCTATGTCATTTTGATGAGTTGACCCTGTCTGGATGCCAGATGCCCACCAAAGCCTCTCTGTTACTGCCCTGACTCGATTGGACATGAAAGACTCATGGGTTGAGATAAGGACAGGGAGAGATCACTCAGCAATTGCTGTCATGGGCAAAGCAGAATCAACATGGGGAAAATTACTGTAATATATTACCAATCAAATCAGAGTAAGGTAATGAGAAAATAAACCCAAATCTTAAAACACCTTCCCTCCATCTCTCCTTTTTTCCTGGGATTAACTTTACTCCTGCTTTTCTCTACCTCCTCCCACCCAGCACTCCAGAGGGCTGTGGAATGGAGACTGTGGGCTGTTCATTACATGTTGCCTCTGCTGCTCCTTCTTCCTCAGGGGGAGAACTCTTCACACTCTTCCCCTCCTCTCACAGGAGACAGACCACCATGAATTTCTCCAATATGAGTCCTTCCCATGGGCTGCAGTTCTTCATTAATTGCTCCAGCATGGGTCTCTTCCATAGGGTATAGCCCTTCAGGAACAACCTGCCCCAGCATGCATCTCCCACGGGGTCACAAGTCCTGCCAGCAAACCTGCTCCAGCTTAGGCTCCTGTCTCCACGGGTCCATAGGTCCTGCCAGGAGCCTGCTTTATCATGAGTTTTCCACAGGGTCACAGCCTCCTCTGGGTATCCACCTGCTCTGGTGTGGGATCCTCCATGGGCTGCACTGTGGACCTTCGTGGTCTTCACCACAGGCTGCAGGCAAATCTCTATTCTGGCACCTGAAGCATCTCCTTCCTCTCCTTCTTCATCGACCTTGGTGTCTGCAGAGTTGTTTCTCTCACATGCTCTCTAG
>WTSP01008945.1:0-26800 GCA_025331215.1 Actenoides lindsayi
CCGGGCTGCGGCGGCTTCGCCCGTGCGGCTGCCGAGGGGCCGCGCTGGGGCAGGGCGGCCGGGAGGGCAACGCGGGGGCTGGGGAGGAGGGGCCCGGTGGGACTAGGGCCTCAGGCGCCAGAAGGCACTGGTGGCTTTAGTCGTCAAAAGCGGCAAACCGTGGCGCAGCCTACCTTCGTAACCTTACTTTTTAGTGGTGAAAATGCTTCTAGTGCTAAATGGATTCTGTTTTCAGGAGTCTGTAGACCGTGATGTTCCCTTAAGCAAGCCAGGGCTTTCTTTGTCTGGCTTTTTTTTGGTTTTTTTTTCTTATCCGTGTTCCTTGACATTCAAAAGAGAAAAAAAAACCCAACCCAACAACTTCTATGATGAATAGAGATATTTTTTTTTGTCATTTTATTAAGAGTTTGCCCATTACTTTGATTTGATTACTTTCACTTTAATTACCCTAATTAGCCATCAAGATATAATTTAGCATTGCTGTCACATTAGGCCACAGGTGATATTACCACGAAAGACTTGAGGGCATTAAAGGAAACAGTTCTGAAATAGAAATCACATTAAAAGGAGCTGGGTTGATCAAATGCTTGTGCCTCTTTGCCCCTCCACTGAGGTTCATGCACAGCTTGTGGGAATAAAACCAAGACGGGTGCCTTCAATGGATTGTGGTCCAGGCTGCGAAAATCATTACCTATAATTTGACTTTGCTGCATGACTGAGTGGTGTGGAAGTTGCTTCCAGCCACGTTTTGCCTTGTAGATACAGAGTATGGAGGATGCCGGCATCCTCCATTCATCATTTCCAGTATAAAGTGTCCCAGTTTAGTTAAGTATCTACTGTGCTCACAGCTGTACGTGGATGGTTTAGAGGATGTTGTTACAACCTGTGTGGTTGGCCAGGAAGGCAGCACCGACATGAAGAAATTATTTTGTTGTCTTGGGGTCATATAGCAGATGGTGTGAATACAGCCAGTTTTAAGTTATGCGTCAAACTCAAGCTTAGATTGATTTAGGTTCCTACCTTTGCTCTTCAAAGGAGTAAGAGGAGCAGCATCTACAAGAGCTCGGTGGAAAAGAGAATATTGTATTGCTGGAAAGGACTGTGGCCGGTGTGAAGAGCCATTGCTATAATTGACGTAACATTTTTCTCATTCAGTGATGATTCTCCTGCTGTTTGTCCTATGGGGTAGATACAGCAAACCTGTCTTTCTAGGATCGTAAAAAACACAGAGGAAGGGGGAAAGTGGAAACGTTTACCTGAGCGTTAAATATTAAATACACTACACGCTGATTAAATATTAAGTATACTACAATAGCTCCTCAAGATGTCTCTGATTACTGATGAATTTTTAAAGGGAGGTGGGTGGGGAGGGATTAAACAGCACAAGTGGAGGGCTTTGCAAAGCCCTCGCTGCAGTAACGCTTTTCAAAGACACGTGGCTGAGAAATCTTGCGCTTGTTACATGCGCTGAGAGCCTTGCAGTGCCAAGTCTCCCCTCTCGGGGTGTTTAAATGCTAGGTGTAGCTGGGCCTGGGGGAGAGAAACCAGTAATATGTGCATTTGGTACAGAAAATTTGGCTTAAAAAGAGAAGAGCATGAACTTTGTTTGATAGAAAGGAGTGTAGTGGGGTGGAGCGTTAGTGACTTTAAGGAAAAATAAAATCTTTGGTTTATTTGACTAATGTTCTTCACTCTGAGCTGTACTTGGAGAGCAGACAGCAAATTCTGCTCTCTTCTAGGCTGGTGTAAGCACACAGGCTGGGGAGCGAAGGCAGCCTGTATTAAATTATTAAATTACACAGGCTGGGTGACTGAATGCCCACAGCACTGAAGTCAAGAAGCTCTGCTGATGTGCTAAGCCACACGATGAAATTTCATCCCTAGGCGTATTTAGTTCCACACCCGCAGGCTGCCAGGAGAGTCAGGCTGCTGGTAACTCCGTTGTCAGACTGAGTTAGGGTGTTCTTTTCTCGTGAAGGGAGTTTGCACCCCTGGCACCGCATCCTCGTGACCACAGCTGCTGCTGTTGCTTTGGGTGAGAACAGCAGATTTCAAATGGAGACCTTAGAGGTCTTTGCCAGTGACATAATCTACTTCCTAACGTTGTCTGGTAGGAAAGCACACGTGCAACGTTTCTTTTTAGGGTGTTTGTGTTCTCAGCCAGCCTTTTATACACTCTTCTTTATACAGTATGGTAGGCTGCTGTTTGGTCAAACTTTTCCTGCACACCAGATAATCACAGATGTACAACACACCCTAGGAGATCTGTAAGGTGGTTAAATTGGTGATTGCAAAGAGCTCGGAAGTGAGTGGCTGAGGGGTGGCATAGGTCAGAGAAGAAGCCTTAGCCTTGTCATGTTGCAGTCTGACCCAGTCACGCTGGATCTGGTTGAGTATTACAAAATTTACCCCTTTGCTCAAGCTCCTCAGCAAGGCCTTGAGGAGTGCCTGTCTTTCCCCTTGGCTTTGCCAGGCTTGAATGTAAATATGTTAATGTGTTGGACATCCTAGTGCTCTCTGAGTGCATAAAGGTACGTGGTCACAGAGAGCTCAAATGATCACTTTATGCACCGGGCTATTTTCATCTACGTTCATCCCAACAAAAATGAGAATGCAAAGGATTGCAGGGCTCCTTGATAAAGAGCAGGATTAAGATGCACTTGAGCAAGATTACCAAAAAAACCATTGCTGGTCCATTAGAGAAACAAATAATCCCTTGATTTATATTCTAGAGATTAAAGCAGTAACAGCAGCAAACACCCAGAGGTCACCACACACGTACTTTGTGGTCTCGCTTATTGTCTGTGATTCCACTGTGGGATTCAGAAGTTCAGTTGCATAATTTAATCGGTTCTCCTCATGCTGAGAGTCCTGAAGCAGCTCTGTGTGAGGTAGCAAAGTGGATCTGCCTCCTCTGCAGACAGATGGTTGTGCTCGACTTTGAACAAAAGGTCCAAGACGTGAATGAAATCTTTTCAAGGGATGAACGTAACTTTAAAAGAGTTGCCTTTCCCAGTTGCTGAAACTGTGTGTGGTTCTTGAATACCTGTGAGGTGTCCTGTTTTCCTTGTCCACTCCCATAGGTGTGATGTGCATGACCCTCAGCAGTAATTACCTTTTAATAAGCTTGTGTTCAATCGACAGACAATCTTCACTGAAGAGGCCAAGCCAAACATTGCACTGTCCGAGACTCGAGAAGGCAAAACTCAGGTTTTTTAAAGCAGTTAGACCATGGCCAGTGCTCCTCTCCTGGAGTGCGTGTACCTCGATGAGCTATCGTGTGTTACCCTCACGTTCGGGAGTCAACGCCCATCTCACCACATCCTCTGATACAAAGGCTCTCTGCTTCCATTCTTCCCAGTGCAAAATGGCCATTACCAAATTCTTTGTGTTTGTGATGTGTTATTTGCCGTGTTTATTTAGGATATAACCACTTGAGGTGAAGGATGCTGCCTGATCCGATGTGTGCAATGGGCTGGAGATCAGAAGGGGTCTCCCAGCACTGCTGTGACACGAAGAATAACAAACTGTGAGGTATAGAGAAGGAAGCTGTTACCACATCTCCATAGATGTGCTGCCAACTCAAATTAAACAGACAGCGTTAACCACCCCCCTTCAGTCCTCTTTTGTTAAGATTGAAACTTAGTGCTTCTTTCCTCTCGTTCCTTCCCTGCTTTACAAACAAACAGGGATAAGAAAACGTTGTTAGGGGATAACTTATTTGGTTCCGCTGTTCCCAACTCGTACTGGTTTGAACTGAGTTTATCAACCAGCCGCGGAAACATTTATCACCCAGAAAAATAGCAGGCAGTGAAATGACTTTTCAAAATGTCGTTGGTATAATTATCATCTTGGCCATTACATTAAATGCCACCATTTATAACTGTTACGTTTAAATATGCAAACAGTAATTAACTTGGTAATGAACCGGGGACCCCTGTGCCTCTCCTCCCTCAGCTAATTTGCATGTTAATTATCATTAGCAACCAGGGAAACAAGTTAAAACAGCTTAATTAGCAGCTTAATCATTTCTACACGAAAACGTGCTGCACTTTGATACATGAGCAAGAGTTAGATTAATGAAGTCAGCCGAGCGGGTTGTTCGGGCGCTGTTCCCCACTGCAGCGCTCCGCTTGTACCCGGGCGGTGCGGGTGACGCTGCCGCGCGCACGCGTGTGCATGTGCGTGCGTGTGTGCGCGTGTGTGCGCGCACAGTCGCGCTTCAGGTGTCCGTGCCTCGCCTTCCAGCAGGCGTTGTTTCTGTCAGCCTGCACAGAGCCCTCTCTGTCCACGAGAAACAGCATCCGTGGAAGAGCTGCTCTGCTCTTCGTGTCCAGCAGCAAATCGTTACGCTAGATAGACACCAGGAAAGGTGAAATGCCAGCGTGCCCGCGGCTCGCAGGCGAGGGCTGAGCTTTGTCTTCCTGAGCAACATTAACTGCGAATGTCTTTTGTAGTGCTGAAGTTTATAAGAAAAAAGAATTTGCTTAAAAAGAATTTGCTTTCTCTTTTGTCTTCGGTTTGGTTTGATTTTGTTCGTTTGTTTGTTTGGTTTCCTTTTTGGCACAAACTTTCTGATGATTTAATGGAAAATTTAGATACGATTTGAGACTTTTTTTTTTTCAGGCTATCACACTTCCATACGTTACAATAAATAATAACTAGCTCACACATTTTAAAGATTTTTATTTTTTTAACTTTTAAGACTTTTTATTGCATTCAGAAGGTACATGAAGAGCTTGAATCGGGCCTTGTTACCTCAAAGGATGTAATGACTAAAGGAAGGAAAATCTTAACAGGAAGGAGAAATGCCAAGTGTGGTTTGTAGCTGGTGCTGCCCAGCCTATCTGCCAGAGGCATGCCATGTGTACGGGCGCTGAGCTGCGTGGAGTTGGGATTCCTGTGCGTGCGGAGACCCTCGGTGGGTAAGCTAGCCAGAGAGGGCTTGCCCTGTTGCTTGTACAATGGATAAAATGTCAGTCTGGGAATTATTCCACATTAGTCTGCCAAGAGCACTTCTCATTTGATCAAGAATCAATCATTTGATGAAAGGCAATAGGAATTTTGTCATAACATGAGATCACATTGTCCTCGGAGGCTGTGGAATGTCTGTCGCCAGAGATTTTAGGAATGGGTTAGATAAGCATCTGTAAGGGATGGTTTGGGTATTGTTGATCCTGCTCCAGGGTAGCAGGGTAGACCTAAGGTCTGAAACCAGACAGTTTGCTGTGATGTGGCTGCAGAACATCCGTGGTGCTTGATTGGGAGGTTTGGAATCTGACAGAACTCATTTCACTGCAGGTTTGATTGAAAATCAGGCTGGCTTCCTTACTGCACAGGAATCTAGGGATTCTCTCCGTCAAGATAAAGATGCTCGTTATTTACCATGTGTAAAGAAATTTATGCTTGCACAAGATTAAACTTAAAAGGTGTTACAAGCTTAATGCAACTCTGGTTATCGGTAACACAATGCGCATGCTTCTGCCATGACAAACCAGTACCAGCAGAGGGTACCAGTGCACTGTTTGTAGGGGTATAAATTGTCATCTTTCTAAATCTTTTTTTTTTTTTTTTTTTTTATTTTGTGTGATTAACTGGGGCTAACACAAAAGCAGGAAGGGCTACCTTGTGAGACTTTTGAGTTCAGTGCACAGAATTTGCCCTGAGTGGCTGCTTGCAAAATCAGAATGAGAGAGTTACTGCTGCAGGGCTCAAACGCTTTTTTTTTTTGTTCTATTTTTCCAGACAGAGAGATTTTGATTTTTGGACTTTTGAGTTTATCTGCTGGCACATCACTGATCCTTATTAATTCAAGATAACTTGTAAGGATGGGTGAAAATCTGGAAGGACCCCAGTTCAGTCAGGCTTGGAGTTGCTATAGTGGAGAGTGAAGAAGGTCGGTGAACATTGTGGAGCTAAAAGGAGTTGTGTTCCTGGCTCTGGACAGTAGTTGAGTGAGGTCTTACACTGCAGGAACAGCTTCCTTTCAAACTAGGACTAGGAATTTAGCCAAACATTTTTCTTAAGAGCCTGTGTAATTTATAATAATGCAGAATGTGTCTGAGGAATGCCCTCCAGAATGCTTTGGGGCTTGTGTTCGCAACTGTCCTGCCTCCCAAAAATGAAACATGACCCTGAATCAGTTTCTGTGCTGAACATTCTCTTTTAACTCTGGTCAAGTCAGTCTGGCCACTGACTGTGGTATAACCATCTTTTGGGTTCTGTTTGTGTAGAACCCTCTCAAAGTGAGCTCTGCTCAGCAAGTGGTTGCCCTGTCACTAGCTACAGTCAGCTGTGGCCATGCCTTCATAAGCCACAGTGCTCAGTTCCTAGGTGAACACCAGCCCAAAGATGCCTTCCACCCTGTGAAGCAGTTGTCTGTTGAACTGAGAAGATAATTTAGGTCTCACTTTGGCAGTCCCCTTGTGTCGTTCAGACTGCAAAAGCCCAGAGCTGGCTGCATTTAGAGACAGAACTAGCTGCTTGCTGCTAGTAGTCATCCACGTTGCCCAGGGCTCACCCGAAAAGGGCAGAAGTTTGCATTAATTGTTCATTAATTTACCTAATCTCTTAATAGACAAATGAGATCAGATGCTGGTAATTCGCCCCATTCCCTCGGGTACCTTGAGAAGAATTGTCACCTGCGTTACAAAGGCACACACAGAAGATATTGTTCAGGTAGATTACCAACCGACGTGATGATGGCAGAAGGGCAGAGCTGAGAAACTGCAGTCTTTGTAGGTTAGTGTGTAATTTTACCAAAGAAAACACTCTAAGTGCTGAAAGGGGAATGAGTTGTTACATGAGCCAAGAGTGGCAAGCAAGTCTGGAGTGCTCCAGCCAGCTCCATGGCTCATGCACTGGCCCGGTCAGTGAAGTGTGGCTGATTTACACCAGCTGAGGATCCAGCCTAGTGCGTTTTATCTCCTCTACCACCGGCCCCCATCATTTCCTCGCAAGGGGCACAGCCCTGCGGAACGGCAGCCAGTAAAGAGAGAGCTTCCTGTGCTATGTTCCATAAATTCTTTATCAGCTCATGTAATCAGATAGCGTGGCTGGATGTTGATTTTGTTACGGTACCTGGAGCGAATCTCTATATGTTAATTTAAAGCCATAAAACTACAGCTTAAGGTTTCGGCATCCTAATTGAAACTTCCTCTTCTTGGAGGCATTCATGCTACAGCAGAATAATAATCATCGGAAAAGCAAGATGCAGATAAAATGGAAGTGCATTGTTTCAAGTAACCCATAAATGCCAGGAAAACTCTGACACCTAGTGCCAAGCATGCGGCCATGCCAAAGGATCTCCATGAAGTTTCTGCTTTCCTTTTACCGGCAGTCCAGCAGAAGTTCCATAAGGAGATCTGTTGATCTGTCATTGTCAGAAATATGGTGTTCAGTTTTCCTTGCCAGAGAGCGTCCTCGTTGGAACTGTCATCACATGCGGAGCACACGCTGCTCGGCACAGTGGGGATATTGTTTCTGGTCGATGCTATTTAATTGTCTCTTTGACATTCTGCTCTTCTGCTGTGGAGATGCTGCCGAGGTCAAGAAAAGAACTGATGGGCAGGTATTTTGTTCTCACACTGTTAAGTCTGGATCCTGAAAACACTCCCTGTCGAGGCAGTCACTTAAAACTGCAGACCACATCCTTGGCAGTCTCCCATCTGTTAGCCAGGAGCAGGACAGGGGAGCATCACATGAAGCTAAAGGTAGATGACAGAGGGTGGGATATTTAGGGCCAGAGGTGAAATGGACGGGAATTGGTAGAAGAGTCTGGCTGATTTCCCTGAGCTGAGCTGGCCCTTTGGGGGGGACCTGTCTGAACACCGACTCTGACCTGCTTGTGCTGGCAGTGGTGCCTGAAACGGGCAGCTGGAGCCGTGCGTGCTGAACGGCCTCTGCTGCTGCAGACGGGCAGAACTCAACACCCCTGGGCTGGACCTGGGATCCAGGTTCGGTTGTTGGCTCCCTTCGGTTAATCTGGTGTCTCCTCTAGCTCACGGCCCACGCTCTGCTCTCCTGCACCCACCACCCTCAGCTCTTGTCTCCAGACAGGCCGTTAACGCTTCGGCAGGGGTGCGGGAGCTGGTGCTCAGCAGCGAAGCGCGGAGACGGAGCCAGCCTGCTGCCTGGACTGTGAACCAACTGCTAGAACAGATCAAAGGGAAAACTAAATTATAGATTGATAGATGCCTTGAGTTTATAAGTTATTAAGCACCAAGTAACAGGTTAGATTAATATTGTGCCTGGAGGTTTCTTTTTGCTGCCTTTTTTTTTTTTTTCTCTCTCCTTTTTCAAAAATTGGAGAAAACAAAATATTTTTCTAATTAAGTAAATCTACAGTGCTTGCTAATGGGGGCCGTCTGTGTGCTTGTCACAGGGCACAGGGAGAACTGGAATAATGATTTTATTTTTTCATTAAATAGAATTATAGGCAGTTACTCAAAGCAACTGTGAGTCTAATTGAAAGAAAACCATTTCTTCTTAATTTACTTTCACGGTTCTGGATGATAAAAGAGTGTGTTCGCTGGAAAATTAAATAAAAAACACAACATGAGGAAGCTTGAAATAATGTTGCTCAGGCACAGGTGGGCAGAGAGAGCACGGTAGTTTTCCTGTTACTAGTTGTTAGTGAGTTCAGATACTAGTGCTTCCTCTTAGGACCCATCTAGCAGGAGAGGAAGTGTGTCTGAGGTCGGGTACCCGGGGAGAAGGTGTGAAGTCGCAGTCAGAGCGGGGGCCTGGCACTCTGAGAGCTTTGCAAATATTTCACCCTGGTGAAACTGCAGGCCAGGGCAGTGTGCTTTTCCTTCCTCTGGCATTACAAAGCCCTTCGGTTCCAAGCCCCAGCCTTTAAGCTCATGGGTGCACCCTTCTGGACCCAGGCTCCAAGGGTGCCTGGCAGAGCTGCCAGCATCTCATGGGTCAGTTGGATTTCTCTTCTAGGGCTGCAGCAAGCAAGTAGGGTTTGAGCCCAGCTTTCTCGGCCCTGAATGGCCCCAGAAAGACTTAGGCGCTTCACGGTCTCCCAGCACAGGCACATGAGGGGTTAAGAAAATGGGAACTGATTAATTCCATGGCGAAGGTCCTTATCTGGCCCTGGTGCTGCCTCTGGAACGGACACATCTGGCAGGGTCACAGCATCAAGGAATGGCTGCAGCACTGAGGCAAGGGTCTGTTTCCACTAACCATTTCTGCTACTTCTTACACTAAGTACTTCCTAAAAAAGGCACGGGATAATGTTTCACTGTGGCTGCTGTTAGATTTACGGGGATACCATTTGCTCCAGCTCTTCGATTCACTCAGCCCGGGACAAGATTAAAACCAACCCTTCAATTTCCTTTTTTCTTTAGGAAATTAACTGTGGCTTTTCTGCTAATGAAAGTCCAGAGACACCAGCTTATTCAGGCTCTCTGCTGGCTCTGTGTTTGTTTGATATGTCTTCAAGGTGCACCTGAAGGAAACAAGAAGTTAAGACAGCAAGGCAGCTATTGGCAATTAACACTAAACATTATTTTCTGCCTTTTCTAAATGGTTGTGTGTACAAGGAAGCCAGAGCAGGGCTTGGACTTGGCACTTCAGGAAATGCTCAGTCTTTCCTGTTCGAAAAAGGGGGTAAAGAAAAAAAACAGTGAAAACCTTCCATGAAACAACAGCTATTTTGACTCAATCTGTAGATATCTGTGCTTCTGTGATCCTCTTGCACTAAAATTCTGTTTCATTCCAGTTTCATCTTTATTTCTTCAAGTTGTGCAATACAAAACTAAAGAAGTAGTTTCAAAAGAAAATTGGAGTCTTCTACTGAAATGTTTCTCAGAAATGTTTTTGTAACTAGCTTGACTTGAAAAGAGCTGCTTACAAACTGTTCTGCTTCTGGTGCCATGAGGCATTCAAGGGAAAGAGCTTTCCTCTAATACTCCTTGATCAGCTGTGTCTTGGGTCAGGGCAGGGCAGGCAGTCAGGATGATTCAGAGCAGTGGGACAAGATATTTATACTTTTCCCATCCGTAGACTTAGTTGGGAATTTTCTGACAAAAAGGGTTTTCACTGCAAAGTGCTGGTTCAGCCAAAATTATTTTTCTTCCATCTCATTACCAGAAAACACTGGCTGCTTTATTTCCTACCACTGCTGGAGAACCTGGGCCTCCGGGATCAATGGTTCCAGTGCTGTCCCAGCACAACCATTTTCCTCCCTTTGGAAAATATGAAGCCTTCCCAGTAGTCTGGAGGAGAACTGGACACCATAAAAATCCCTATGGAGGCAAGTGAGCTGTGACTCTGAGATCCAACTGAAGCCTGGCTTGTGTTGGGTTTGCGAAGGATTTGCCAAGAGAGGGTTGGTGTGATTTTTTTTGTTTATTTATTTTTCGTCGGTATCTGAATTGATGAGTTTAGTTAAAGAGAATCCCTGGTCAATAGGCTATAGACCTGGTCAATAGCCTCACTGTACTTCACTGCCGGTTCGTACGCTGGGAGGGATGGATGACCTGGCCCTTTGGGTTAGGTGCCTTTTCAGGTTTGGAAACGTCCTTCCAGTGCATGTTGTTGAGGTGAACAAATGTGAAGAGAAGGTGTTGCCGAATCTCCTCTTTTTTCCTGCTGAAGTGCTATGAAGAATAAGCAATGTCTTATGAACGACCTGATAAATGCTTCTTTCAAAAGAAAGATTTTTTTTCCAAACTCTTTAATACCTTCCTAATCTGAAGTACAATTTTTCTCCTCTATAATCACTATATTAAAATTTAATACCAAGTATTAATATAACATACTTAATTCTGAACGTAGCTGCCCTGTGAAGGAGCTCTGTGAGGAGAGTATTTAACTCTTCCCTGGCACTCGGTGAAGGCACATGATGTTGGTTGCTACCACACAGAGCAAACTTCAGTCCTGGGCGTTGTGTTGGCAGGTTGCAAGCAAGGATCGTGTCCTCTTCATCTGGCTGCTGGGATCACTTCTGGTTTAGGAAATGCTGCTTCTGAGCCCATGCTAGTAGGGAAATATAGACCAGCAAGAGGGAGAGAGTGCAACTGCTAGGAAGGGAAGGCTGTTACTTCAGGTGTATGTGGTGAAATCGTGGCAGGGTGGAGGATGGATGAGTTAAGAAGTTTAAACCATTCCAAGAAAGAGAGCTGGAGAAACGGGAAAGGACAGTTGTTTTCTTGGCCCACGCAGCACAATGTTTGTTGCCTGTCTTTTTAGCCTGACTGCCATCCTGGTTGTATCTCTGTGTATGTGTCAGTGTGGCTGCTGCTTGCGGGACTCTGGGAAGTACAGAAGAGCACTTGGCCAGCTTTCTTCTTGTGTGCTGCATCTCCCTGCACTGCTCCAGAGAGTAGATATGCAAGATCTCGGGCTCTGCTCATCCTGGAGGCTCTGCAGCCCTTAGCAAAGAAAGCTCCTGTCCTCAGCTGTGCTCAGCACAAGGACCAAAGCACTTCCTTCGCCTGGCTGTTTGCTGGCTGAATTCTCTCTCCTAGGCCTTCAGAGCAGGAACTGACAATGAGTTTCACTCGCTGTGTCTAGGAAATGTGGATATCTGGCTTTTAGCGTTTGATATTCTGTACTATTGGAGCGTCAAATATTCCTATAATTGCCTACCAAGGATCCTTGAAAGCTTGACTTAGCCCCAGAATTACGAGGTTGACTTAAAACCACAAGAGTATGGTTAAAAATAGTAGTTTTAAATTTGGGGTTTTGAAGCCTTGCGTTGGTAGTGTTCAAGTTGTGGCCCATGATAGGAGAGGTGGAGACTTGCTATGAAGGAAAACTCAATTAGCGTGTAAACACAGCCACGCAAAAGCAGCAGCTTAATGCAGGAAGCTGAAAGTCATGGCAAAAATCTGTGTGGCTGACAAAGCCGTGAAACCTCAGATCCGCTTAAAGGAAAAAAACACAGGAAACAAACATTTCCGTGCAGGTTTGGGTCTGCAGGTGCACCCAGCCTTTTTGCTTGACCGGCTTAGGCGAGGGTGTTCTCGGAGCTAGAAGCAGTAAGGGCGAGTTCTTTTACAATGTGTTTTTTAATAGAATCACCGAGTGAAATATTCTCACCTGGAAAGAAGTCTGTGCTGAGGTGGAGGGAGGGGAAAGAAATTAGAAAAAGAAAATAAAGAAACAGGCGGTGGGTGGCAAAAGGGAGCGAGGTCCACAGTGGTGAGTGTGAGGGATGACTTGGAAAGTAGAGGGATGCTATTGAGGAACAGCAGTAGGAAGGAAAAGGGGGGCTGAGGGGAAAAGCAGGAGACATGGTAAGTTAAGTAAATTCACATTTATTTCTGCAAGAATTTGCTTCAAACGCTCTTCCTGCCCTCGCTGAAGGTTCGCTGTTTGGACGCCCTCCACGCCGGGAGGAACAAACCGGCTCTGTTAAAGCCCCGGCGCTGGAGGTGAACAGCAGGTCACTGGCAGGCTGCTGCGCGGTGTCTGTGCCTCCACCTAGACACGCTGTGCGGCAGAGGGGAGAGCCAGCAGCCTCCCGAGCTCTCGCGAAGCCTCCCTCGGGTCCTGCCCGTGCCCGTGGTCTGGTGCAGGAAGCCAAGCTCCGCTGCTAACTCTTGGTCGTCTCTGAAATCTCTGTTGCTTTCCAAGGAGCCGCTCCCTGGGGAGCGGTGGTCACGGCGAGGTTTGTTAGCATCGTCTTGGCAGCGTTTAAATGCATAATGGACAAGCTAGACCATACAGCTGAAATTCTATCCCGTGCTGCCAGTCAGATGTGTTCAGAAAGAGATGGTCCCTGTTTAAATTAGGGCCTTGAATACCAGTACAAATGAAAGGCTTTTCAGCACCAAGGAGGACAGAATTATTTTTACCCTTAGCTAACCTCCCCGTTGCCTGCACACCAGATAGCAGATATGTTCCAGCTTATTGGGACTACAACCAACCTATTGTTTCGGGGCAGGGTGAGCTGAAGTGAACAATGGGAGACATTGTCGGGGATCTGTTGCTGACGGTTTTTAAGTGCACGTTGGGCTGTGGAGGCACCGGGCGGCCGTGGCACAACTCCCTGGAGATGCCACAGCTCGGTCTGAGGAGTCCCCCGGATGCAGGAATTGCTACGTTTGAACAAGGACTTCCCCTTTTCCATGGAGTCCTGTGTGACTTCAGCTTTAGGGGCTTCTCTGGACATAGGCTGTGACGCTTTAATGATCCTGCTCTGTTAAACTTTCCCCCCCCCAGTTGCGGGTGTGCTGCACGGCAGTTGCCGAGCGTGCATCCCACAGCCACGCAGCGCTGGCACCGCACGACAGCTATGCTCTTATAAAGCACACTTCTCACTAAAACTGGCTTAGCTGCTCTGGGCCAGTCTAGTTAATCTCTTATTCCTAAGCATAAAATCTTTGCTTCCAAAGTATGCTGCATAGCGGCCTTTTAAGAAAAGAGCTGATCTGCTTTCCAAGTCTATGAAAAGATGTGTTTCACTACTATATGCTATTTAGTCCCTTATGTAGCAGATTTGTAATTTTAAATGCATTTTTGAGATTTCATTTAAATCCCTTGAAAAATGTATCTGTTTTTATCACCCACAGAGAAAGGCTTTTACAGATAAATACTGAATTGCTTTCTGAGCTGGGGAACACCTTCCCTGCCACTTGAGCTGGGAGAGAGGGTTTTAGGTGGACCAGCATGACTGGCCAATAGTCTGACAACCGAGCAAACCTAATAATATTTTTCATCCAGTGCAAGTCTTGGTGTGAAAGTTTGTTAGTAGAGGTCAGTACCTCTGTGAGAGCACCAGAATCAGGGAGAAGATTTTAGAATATGATGGTAAGGGGGGAGTAGTGGGTTTGGTGGTTTTTGGGGTTTGGTTTTTTTTGGTGGTGTTGTTCTTGGGTCTTTTTTGAAAGGTTGGCTTTGACCTATCCCAGTTCCCCACTGACGAACAGGCTCCTCTAGCCAGAGTGCTCTAAATGACCACTAGGAAATCAGAACTTGATACCCAAATTTCACTGAGCAGTTATCACTAAAGGTGGAGGAGGTTGAAACAAGGGGTGCTTCTTATGCCATTTGTCTGCAGAGTTGCCGGTGAACCCTGAAGGCCCGCTAAGTAACACAGAGCCAATGGGGACAGAATGCAGCTTACAGCTGGATGACATTTTACACACGTTTGGAGTGTCTCGCAAGATGTTCTCCAATTAGTCATCATCACTCACAATATGTTTTACATATTACCACACAGTTTACAGTCAGTCAGACTAATACAATTGCAGTGCAGCTGCTCACAGCAAGACACAAAGGTTATGGCTCTGTGTACATAAGCAAGCTGTGAAAGTTACAGCCATCCAGCTCCTTTACCCTCTTGTGCTTTTAAAAGCCAACAGAAGCAGAAACAAATAGTGAGTGCGCCTCTCGTTTCAGCCCTGGAAAAACATTTGAAAGCGTGGAGTGAAAGGAGGGATTTTGTTTTTATAATTTGATTCCCATTGCTGCAGCTGCAGCCAAAACCTTTGGATTCTGGAAAAAGTTCAGAAAGTGCTGCTTTTTGGAAGAGGTCGTGTTTATTGGAAAATTACATCTTGCCCGGTAAAAGCTGACAGTGTAAGTACTCTAGTCTATTAAAAGCTATAGAAGACACTGTTAAGGGTTTATTTAATGATTGCTGCAGATGGGGTTTGGGAACTTGGAGCCTGGCGTTGGTATATTGGGTCTGAGAGTGTGTTCTGGGAACACAGGAACCATCGGTGTTTTATTAGTGACCCTTCTCATCCACCTACACTGCAGCCAGTTCCAGTTTAACCACAGCTAGGCTCTGCCTAGTAACTGGGCCTGTTTTCCTGAAGAAAAAGGTATCAGAGGTCAACACAGCAGCTTAGTGAGAACAGCAAAGACACTGCGACCAAGGGAGGCCCAAGCTGGCAGACTTGGGATCCTAGTCTGAAAGTAGACTCTGGCTCAGACCAGGGCTTGACCCTGTGAAGTTTCCTGGAACTCTTTGGATTATGGAACAGAAATACATTGTGGAAAGAGAGGAGCCACTGCCTCAGAGATGTTAGACCTGATCTGAACTCCATCAGACTGTCATGAGCTATCAACAGCCTGACCCGAGCCCTTAAAGGACCATAAACCATCCCTGCCTCTGTGACAGGGATCTCATGCAAACATCTTGCAATTCTGCTCAGTCGCACTTCAGTGGAAAGATGGATGAGCCTTCAGCAAGTGGATGCCTCTCCAGTTGGAGTCTAGTCCAACCCTGCTGATTTCCCCTTTAAATTCCAGCTACTGTATTTGCTTCAGCAGCACCCATTGAAACTCAACATTGTGATCTGCTTCTGGGCTCTGTTGGCTAGAGACTGCATAAGATTCTAGGGAGCCATGGGGGAGGAATTCTGCTTCTTATCTCTGATTGACCTGGTATTGGATCATCTGTGGCTATTGAGAAGCCAGACTCTCCTATGAATTCTCTCTTCTCCTTTACATCACTAGCTCCTGAGGCCTGGGTAGAGTGGATAGAGACTTCCCATGCTTTTGAGAGGAGTTGCCTTTCCTCTGAGCATCAACTGCAGTTTTACTACAGCCAGCAGAGTGTGTGTATGTGTGTAAAGATCCCAACATCACAGCTGTTTAGAACAAATTCAGTGTAATTCAGTTTTACAAGCAGTGTTAGGCTAAATCCAAATCAACATTGCTTTCAGCAAAATACAGTTATAATTCTTTTGGCCCGCTAACAAAGTGCGTGTTGCCGTATTTGTCTTTCGGAAGCAAAATAAAATGTGACATTTACTGACAGCCTGCTTCAAAAGTGGAACAGCCTGATCTCACTTACATGCCGAGACTCTGGAGGCAATCCATTATTGCTCCTAATTCCACGGGTAGAGCTGCCATCAGAATGTAACCCACTGCAAAGAGGAAAACTCATCTAGCAGCAGGGGCTGCAGGCTCACATAAAATGACTTGCTCTGCTGGACTAGGTTTCTTCAGAAGCAATGTTTTGAGCAGTTTGCTTATATGATGGAGGGAATTTTGGAACTCCTCTATGAGGCTTCCTGGTAGCTGGCACTGAGGTCACCTGGGGTGCTGGTGCTTTGTTCAGAGCTAGCAAAGGGGCAGAAATGCTGTGGATTTTATCTTATGCTGGGCTCAAGCTACATTACCAATCTGAAAAGTCTTGAAGGCAGCTATAATTCTGATAGTTTTACAACTGAAAACTGGAGAGCTCAAATTTAGTGGTATGAATAATGTTGTATGGCTCCTAGAACATCTTCAGAGAGCAACCCTTGAATCCAGAGTACTTGCTACTCACTCAGCGTCACTGTTTCTGTTTTCTAAAAGTTCTTTCTGCTGTGGACAACATCTCCAGGGTTTAATTTACTCAGCCTTTAGAGGGGTTCATTCTCCATTGGAAGTAGCCTCCTTAGCCCACATTCTTAGATGTCGTCTTGTAGATCTATTTTCCTCCCCATCAGTAAGCCTAGAAAAAAAGAGGGTGAAAAACAGATGGGTATGTGCACACAATTATATTCTCTGTCCCTCCTTCCATTGGAGGTGTTCCCCTTATGTGGACACTTCTTTGGCCTCCTGACTTTCTCCTTCCCAGCCAGATATGATGCTTTCCCCTCTGAGCACATGCTCAGAAGCAGACACCCTCCTTTGCTAGTCCCACCTTAGCTATACGGTATTTGGGCGAGTTAACAGCTAAGACAACGTTGTCTGCTCTCCTGGCATTATTCTGTGCCTCTTCAAATCTTGTTATGTTACTTTGGTGATAGATAGTCATAATAAATTCTTTAATAGTGTGAAGATAGGTCATTACTCATCACAGCCAGGCTGTGAGAAGATCATAAATCTGGAATAAAAGCCATTCGTTTGGTTGGAGAATCCAAAGCTTCGCTGTTTAGAAGGATTCATTTCCACCACCCCCTTCAGTTAATCATTCTCTAAGTCCTCATAAATATCACAGGGAAAGGAAAAGAATGACCTATTCTTGCTGTGCCATAAAACGTATGGTGTTGTGCTATGAGTTTTTACTTCTCAGCTCACATGTGAAAAATTCAGCAGCAGCAAACCAGAGGTTGGAGTGGGAAGTTTCTTGCTGACTATGCTTCCTAGGCCAAAAAGGCGGTGGGAATGAATGTATTCCAAGGCAATGTAATCTCCCAGGAGAAAGAAGAGAGACAGCAAGGATCACATGTGTGCATATGTACATGTGCGTCGATGGTTTTTCCCTTTATAAAACCATTATTAGTAGTACAAACTTTAAAAGTACTGCACTAGCCTACTCTACCTCAACACCTCTAGAAGATAGACTTCGAACAAACTCAGTTATTTTATCAACTTATAATTCTAAACTTTGAGGGGCGAGGGATTTTCAAGCTTGACTCTCAAGTGTAGAAGACGGGAACAGTTTTGTTAACGAAGGGTGCGATTTTCAGGCCTGTATTAAAAGTGTCTTGTGAAAGACACTGAAATAACAAGGAATGAGTCACGACGATTTCCGTACTGACAAAAACACTGGAGAAAAGCACAGATTGTATTTCCCCTGTGAAGAAAGATTAGGAGCACTTAAAGGCAAAGCCTGAGCAGGCTTCATGCAAGAGGAACTGCAATAGCCGTAGTGCCCACTCTGTGGCTGAGTCCTTGGGGCTCTACCTAGGAGCCTGCTGCCGTTGTACAGGTGGAACTGCTGCTAACTAGCCCACAGCTCATGAGTTAGTCTTGGCCGAGAATTCCTTATCCAGATGTGCAAGTTATTATTTCTTCCTAAAAATGCCAGTTTTCCTAGTGGGAAAAGTTTCTGACAAATGCTTGACTTGGATTGTGTTTTGGAAAAATGCTTCGAGTTTGTCAAAGTATGTTATTTTGACATTTTACAAAGTGCAGTTGTCATCTTCCTGGTTTAAATGACTTTTTTGCTTTCAAACTTCAGTGAACTGAAGTAAAGAAACTTAAAAAAAAAAAAATGTTCAAAAATGAAATAGTTTGAAATATAGAAGAGCCGTTTTGATGGACAGAAGTGATAAGTCTTTTTACAAGTGTTTCCTCGAGGAGTGTCTAGATTTCTACTTTTTAGCACATTTAGTCAGATCAGTGTTTTCCACGTTTTGAGATTTCCTGGCAAAATATCCTCATCTATAGATGTAAAATCTAGAACTCTTACAGCATTCCCCCTTTCCAGTACCTTGTAATTTAGGCAACCGAACTCGGATGGCTGAGAAGGAGGAAAAGGAGCCTCTTTTCTCTGAGCTGTGGCAGAATCCCTGGAGGCTGTATGGGCTAACCCAGCTGAGCTGGGTACCTGACCCACTGTGGACCCTCCCCTTGGAGAGGTGGACTTCACATTTGCCACGTCTGCGTCTTCCCCTCGCTTTTCTGAAGGGAAAGGAAGCAGTATGAGGAAATAATACCTTATGTAGGCAGCTGAATATCCTAGATGGTTGTGTTGCTGTGCTGTTCTGCTACAGAAAGGCATGACGTCAACTGCCATCCACCTTGAGTGAGAAGTGGGCACGTTTGTGGTTCCAGATTTGAGCTATGTTTTGGTGATGTGAATATCTGCTCCAGCTTCTGTTGGTGGTTTTGGTTGCTTATAGCCTAAATTCTAGAATCCCTGGTGATCGTGAAGACCACAGGTACTGTTTATTGTGATGGCACCTGTCTTCCCTGTTGTCAGCTAGCTCAGTACTGATGCCGTCTGCGCTGCTGGCACAACGGGCAAAGACTTTTCTCTTGTGCCACTGCTGTCCTGCTTAAAAAGGAAAATGGGGTTGGGAGGGTCAGTCTGGGATGTGTGTGCTAGTGCTCAAAGAAATCCAGGGAGAACTTCGGGGATGGAAAGGAGGGAGGTCGCTGTGGTGATGCTGAGCAGCCTTTCTCAGGGCTACGGCAGAGAAGTCCAAATGAATGTATTCAGGGGAGCAACCACCGTGATTGATTTATGCGCCTAGCTTTGAACCAGAAACTGTATAAGCAAGCAATAAATCATGGCACTGGAGGAACACAGAAGCTATTGCCTGGGACTTGGCAAGTTATGAGAAGGAAGTAGAGGGGAAAAAAAAAAAGAGCAAAAAAGGAAGAGAAAGAAAATTGTCTATTTTTAATAAATTGTTTGAGCTTCAGTATTGGCAGGCTAGGCTTTGACTTGGGATTAGGAGCCAGCTTGGGAACCAGCGAGTGCTATCTTTGCCTTCATATAACCTCATTAACTCTGTAATGTTAAACACATTCTTCAGCCGGGCTCCTCGCTTGTGTCTCCGCGGCCTGCTTTCCTCCCAGGGTAGCAGCCCATCTCACAAGCATCTCTGTGAAACCCTTGTAGTAAATGTTAGCGATCCCTTCCTAGCTGTTATTGTCTCTGCCTCCAGATAACTAAGCAGGTATACACTTAAGTCCAAGATAAACACTTCCTCGGCCTCTCATTTATTGCAGATATAAACTGCTATAAAGCTCGCCACTGTGCTGGCTATCGTGCCCTCTATCGCCTTTTTGCAAAATGTAATCCATAAAATGCTTTCATGGTAACCTTAGACAGCGGCAACCAGTGATAACATCTCGAGGCCCCCGTGACAGACAGGAACTCGCAAGCATGGAGTTAATAATGCAAACTTTCAAAAAATGAAACTGGCAGAAGGAGACGAGGAGGGGAATAAAAGGGGCCGGTGTGGCTGTAATTGGGACCATGTGAGCTTCCTTAGAGAGGGATTAAGGGAAAGAGACAGGCCTCGCCCGCGAAGATTAGTTTCAATTAGATGGGCTGGAGGCGAAAGTCAGGACTTGGTGAAAGATTAAAACAAGAAGGGAGAAAGTTTCCATTGCTTTTGCTCCAGGCCTACACAAGAGGGTTCAGTGAGATCATGCTAATTGAAGGCAAAGCTTGCATGGAAGTTAGGAAGAACTCGCATTAATTGATTCGATGCTGCAATTTTTTTTCTTTATCCTCAGTGTTCTTTTGGGTTGTTCTTTTTTTTCAGTCTTTTTTTTCTTTTTTTTTTCCCCCCTTTCAAATCCTGCAAAGGGAAGAATTATCCACAATTTTTGCTCTGTTAAAATGAAGCGGAAGGGAGAGCAGTGGACAGTCACCTGGTGCCATCTAGTCAGTGCCGTGTTCCACCTCTGTGATCCCCTTTCAGTTTAGTATCAACTATTAAACCCAAATTGGCAGTGCTGTTGTTACTACCGTGCAGCTGAGCTCCTGGCTTCACAAATTAAAAAGTCTGTTCTCTTGACAGATTTGTTTTTTCCCCCACAAGAAGAACCAATTTAGAGCATTATTTAAAAGCACTCGCTGAAATTCACAGTATGAGAATCAACCAGGCTTGCATTTTCCAGTTCTGTGGTTGAGCAGAGAAAACACATGGTTTCCTTATGGCCACTGTAAAAAGCAGCTCTTCAGGAAACGGCAAACGGTGTTTTAGTCCATCTCTGACTGGCTGAACACAGCACTAGTGTAGCTGTCATCCTAGTGAGGAAATTCTGTTCCCTCTCTCCCCTGCTTCCAGTTTCAGCGAGAAAGGAAATAATGGGATCATAGAAATTGGGATGGGGGAAGATGGGCTGGTGTCGTCAGCCGGTGCGGAGTTCCTCTCCGCGGTGTAATCTTCGCTGCTTTGTCTGGTTCTCGGCGCAGTGAGCGCTGAAATTACAATTACACCATTTCCTTTAAGAGGAAACTATTCCAAGTATGAATAGGTTTCCACGTTAAGAATTTTCTCCCCTACCCCCTTGATAATACTGAAAGCTATAAGAAAATGTATATCCAATCTTTCTATATTAGATCAATATTTTTATTCCATTAAACTCGTCTCTGAGGGGCGAGGTACATCATCTTTCGCCAGATTTCTGTATCAGATTGTCACTCTGTGGATTTTTGTTTCATAAAGCTTTGGAATTACACTGCCTAGTCAATTATAGTTAAATGCATTTTCACAGCCGGCCAGAAAAACATTAGCACTAATCAAAAACATCGCACCGACGGGGATTCCCAAAGAGATTTTTTTGTTTTGTTTTGTTGTATGAAAATGTTCTCTCGGCTAGAAACATCAAAAGACAACCGTGAATGCGATCCGCTAAAATAGGAGGAAAAGACTTTGTGCTCTGGCTGCACCGAGATCTGTCTTTCTGGCGGAGGGCAGCGGATGCAGAATTTTTGCATTTAAGCTACTATCAATACTCAGCAGGGGAGGTCGCTCCTGGCAGCTCTCGTGCTCTGATAACGGCCCGCTGCCATCCTCCGTCCTCGCCTCGCGCGCGCACCTTGGTTCCTTTCGGTGTCTTGGTCCCTGCTGCATTTTCCAAAGTCATGACGCAGGCGGGTACCGGGGGCTGATCGCTTAGTGCCTTTTAATTGTTCCTGTTCAAAATGGGAACGCTCGCCTGTAGGATCCCTCCTGGCCACCAGCTGATGTGAGGCTGTGGTCACAGCGAGGACGAGCTGCAGAGCTGGCCCTGGGGCTGTGCGGAGCGCCGTGTTTGCCGTGGGCACCGTTTTCTTTCGTCAGCGTCCCTGGGTTTATACACCCCTCATCCCAAGGCGGCACGGCGTCCCTCTCGTAGGATGGGGCTGCTCGGCACACAACCTGCAACACTCCAGCTACGGCTTGGAGCTGTCCTTGAGGGTCCTGTGCCTTGCTCTGCCAGGGGACCCTGCCTGCATGTCTGCCAGGCTTTTCCAGCTGTCCGAATGACACTGTGGAGATTTTGGAAGTGAAGATGAATGCACCCCTGGGGTGTGGGAGGCTGCAGCTGACCGAGAGCAAAATCTTAAAAGTTCTAAGACCAGATGATTGTTGAGATGCAAAACTGCTGAGCAGAACAAATTGACATCATCTGGTACCTCTGCAGGCACCTAGACACAAACATTGCTTTGTAATTACAATATTTATTTTAAATGGAAACACTGACAACATTCCAGTTTTTCCCTGTTCAAACCTAGTATCCCTGATTTCCTCTCCCCACCTTTCTCCCTTCAGGTTTTTGGGGTTGGGTTTTTCTGGGTTTTGGTTTTTTTATTTGCCTGGAGTTATTACATGGAAGCCTGATAAATGGATGCTATGAATGAATGTTTTCCAAACATTGTAGGAACTATTAAGAAAGTGGTTTTCCTTCTTCCTCTTTCTCCTTCCCACACTCCTCCCTCTCCCACCCCACAACTAATAGCACACAAATAGCATTTCATGTAATTTTGGCTACTCTCCACTATTCCAGGCAGACTACAGGAAATCTCTTGATTTATAGCTGGGGCATCCAAAGGCAGCATGCTGCCTGCTTCCTTAAGGGATGCCTAGTGGTGACAGTTAGGAGGTTTGAGGTGCAGTATTTCAAATGGGCAATATCCATATTTTAGTCAGATAACTGTATGTTTATACTTATAAATTGATTTAGTAATGAAATAAGCTCCTTTCATGATGTTTGCTGGCTTTGGGGCTTTGTTTTGGTATACGCAGACTGTTCCTCAGGTTTAGTTTACCAAAGTAGAGCCAAAGCTTTCTGTCCGTGCTCCCATAAGCAGCCCAGTTGAAGTCAATAGGGCTATTCACATGAATAGGTAAAGCAGGATTTGGGACTCAGTTCAGAAAAACCATCAAGCGTGTGCTGGAGGCCTGCTGTCCTTTGGGTTCCCCACTGCTGCTCTTGGCTGCTGGCAGAAACTCAGCTCTGAGATGCTCTGTTGGGTTGTTGGTTAGCGGAGCCGCGTATCTGCTCTCCTGCGGATGGGATGCTTGGAAAGGGTCTCCAGGCCAAATTTAAGCTGAGGGGTTTGCCCTTGTCTTTGGTTTTTGTCTTCCTCTGTGGATTGGTGACAAGCCACTTGTAAGTCCATGGCGTGGATTCCCCGCTGTCTGCGGGGCTGACAGATCTCGGCGATGTGCTTGGGTTCCCTGCTCTCTCTTTAGTTACTATAGTTAGTTCTCAGACACTAGGTGCTGCTCTGTGGCTTGTGGCTTGGGATTGCTGTTATTTGACTTGCATGAGCTTAACGTATACTGTATATGTTCCGTTACAGCGAGGGATACAATTATCCCAGTCAATCCCTTCACATCCTGGTTATGTTTTTTTCGGTATCAAAATACGGTCCAGAAAAACCATCTGAGACAATGTTGTGATAGAGTCTCCCAGGGCTGTAGCAGAAAAACACCTATGCCTCAAGTAAGACAGGGTGAAAGCAGTGAGAGCAATCCAGTCAGGCAACTCTTCATCTCTTGCTCCTGTTCCCATCCTTGAAGGCCGGGAAGGCTGGCACTGAACAGACACTTCCAGATGTTCAAGGTGGGCATCGGTGCCTGGGCATTCTGTAAAGTGTAGATGACTTGCTCTGCTCCTCACTATGTAATTGCTGTCCCTCAGTCCTGAATTAGATTACGGGTGGCACCCACTGCTTTGGGGACTTTAGTGCTGCCTGAGGATTACTGGGTAAAATATGTTGACAGTTGCTGGTTTGTAGTTTCCCATGCTGCATTACAAGGTTCATGTGTTAGAAGCATTTCAGAGAATGACTTTGCTGACACACCATGATGGAACATGGCAGAGATTTACCAGTTTAGCACTGTGCTTAATTCAAGCTCACTTTCAGTGGGGACCTGTAAAATCTTTCCATAGGAAATGCTAGAATAAGTAAGACTTCAGTTTGGACTCTCCTTCATGTGAGACAGGACTGACATTGTTGTGTTTGGAAGGAGTTTCTCATGGCATCTGCTTTTGAGCTGGCCTAGTCCTGGCTGCATGAGAAATGTGTTTGCAGAAGGCAGACAGATTGTTTATGGCAGAGAAAGAGAGGTGTCATTAAAAGTAAAAAAATCTGGTTTTTAGACTTTCCTATCCAACTTCTCAGGATGAATGAAATGTTAATTGAAAGATGCAGCTGGATCTCACCTGAGTTCCTGCAGTCCCGAGCTTAGGCAATGGCTCATGACCCAGGATCTGGCTGTTCTGGTCTCATTTGAAGTGGATTTATTCACTCTGCTTGGCAGTTTTGTTCCAGACTTTTAGTCCATCTTACAGATTGGACAAGTGACCTGTGACATTCACTGACTCTAGAGATGCTGTAGTTTTCTCACCCGTAAGCACCTCTCTCTGTGAGGTGCCTGAAGACAAGCACTGCATAGCCTTGGTTCTGCTGAGTGCTTATTAGAAGGTTCTCAACTTTGGATACAATAAAGCTTTATACTGGAAGTATTGTTATGTATTAGGCCAAACTGTGGCATCCTTGGACAATTATGGGACATCAGCTGAGATGTCATCTCAGCTCACATCACTGAGAGCAACACAGGGACTTACCTGGTTCAAGAAGTATTTGGAATTCTGCCCAGAGTTAAGAACATTTTTATTAGGTTAGACTTGTTTTGAAGGGGAAAAAGTGTAACTGTACTCACAGGTATCTAAAAACTCTTTTTGGGGATGTAGCATCAGGTTTCCCACCAATTTGGAAAGTGTAGTTATCAATGGGTAATATTTTTCTTTCTCCTAGAGTAATTGTCCTGATGTTGTTTCTTTTCTCCTTTATCATTCCTTCTTTATCTTCAATGGAAGAAAGTCCCACGTGAGCTGCGAAACAAACGAGTTCGCCTTTTTGCACAACATTCTGGTGTTTTGTGTATCTGCTTTGCTTCCTGGATTATGACAATGGGTAAAGCTTCTCCCAGGAATAAAATGAACCATGCTCACAGAGTTATGGAAATCAGAAAGTTTTTAAATTGAATTTTGCAGTCCTGCAGCTGGCAAAACTCCTTGACTGTTGTACTCCCCAAAACATAACGTGAAGATCCCGTGTTAACATTTTTTAGAGGTTTTTGAAGAGGAAAATTTAATAAAGAAATAAAACGCAAGACAAGCTCCAAAGACCGTGTTCCTGCAGTCTCCTTGCCGAGCTGTGTGGGACTGGGGCCTTTGTCTATTGAATAAAAAAAAATGGACCAAGTAGCCCCTTCTCCTATCCCGCTCCTCCCACGGCTTCAGTTAAATTCCCGGATCGTGAGGGCATGTAGGGAACAGCTGCTTATGATCTCTTCACAAGTGCTGGGTCATTGGTAAACAACCATCCCTCCACCCTCTCGGAGAAAAAAAAAAAAAAAAATTATACAAAAAATGTATTCATTTTCCTGATGATGAAGAGTAATGAAGAGCACGTGCACGCTGCACTAAGAGAGAGAGAAAAAAAATGACAAATTAAATCATGTCTCGTTTGACAACCCTTTAAGTGTAACAGATCTGCACTTGTGCTGTCTGACAGGCATGATTGATACCACGGAGCACTCGTCAATTTTTAAACACACAGACCGAACAAAGAGTCACTTCATCCTGGTTCTTGTAGTTTACAGGCAGCCCAGTGCTCGGCGGGGTAAGCACCCCTTCATGCAGGGCTGTTTTACTTGGCAATACACTGCCGCGCACTGTTTGGACAACTATATTTATTTTTATGATCCTTAAAATATTGTAACCCAGTCAACTCAACAGTCATTTAAGGTAATTTCTGGTCTGAACAGCATCTATTTTTCTAGACAACTTTACAATAATATATGTTTGCTGTGGGCCAAATTCTTTGTGTAGGTACCTCTGTTTCTGTGCTGTATTCATAGCTGTTAACTGGGAGGGAGTCACAGTATCCAGTAATTTCTAATAACTTGAAATTTAAATCTCCTAGATGTTTTTGACCATGCCGTTTATAGATGATATTTAGCATGGCAAAACAATTACGCTTTTCTTTACCTTTTATTTGTGTACAAACAAGCCAAGGCACAGATGAGCTATTTTAGATTACTTCTTTTTTGCGGGGGCAAAACTCTGTCTGAGACAGACTGTGAAGATTTCAGTCTGACCAGCTCAAGGTGGTAAATGCAAAAAAGGTTATTGCTGTAAAAAGAATCAGAGTCTTTGATTATTCATTTTGCTATTGTACCAGAGAAACACGATTGATTTGAGTCTTTTAGTGTACCAGTAAGGACTGGAGGATACCACTCTGTTGAATTTTCACTCTGAAAAGCTGTAAACACCTCCACTTGCATAGCTTTCATCCCAAAATGGCCACGCAACGGTATGAGAAATTTCAGACTCATCCATCGCTGAAATTCATACCCCTCCATGGCAGGGTTTGTCTGCTATAAAGCAGATATCAAAAATGGCTCAGTGCTTCAGAGCAGGCAGTGAAGAATTCGTTATGGCACAGAAGTGGAAGGGAGAGTGTCGGCAAGAGCCCGGCACATAGGCCAGAACATCGGTAATCCCGGGGAAGGAGGCAGAGCGGTGCCACAGCTCGGATTTTCAAGGACTGAAATGAACCAATCCAAAGCACAGTCTGTGGAGCAACGTCCCAGTTTACCCTGAGCCAGGTGCTGTGAGGTGACAGGAAGCAGTGATGGTCTCTCTTATCTCTAGATGTCCTTGAGTCGGGTTTTTATGTTCCTGTGAAATTATTTACTGGCAGGGAAAAAGGATCAGCACAGCTTTTAGTGGGGGTTCTGAACTTAGTCTGTGGTCCCTGTAAATCCAAGACCCTCTTCAGATGGGGGTTTAGGAGATGCTTACACACACATCAGCCACGTCTGAGCAGGGATGAATTCTGTCACCCAGGCTTTCATGCTGTGTATCTTTGCTACTTGTCCTGGGCCCTTAACTCCATTAAGGGTCGATGCACAACTCTGTTTATTTAGGCCTTTTTAATCTGACAGTTCCAATCAAGCTAATTCATCCGAGAGAGACCAACCGTCCTTTTATTTATTTTAAACTATTTTACCAAGGTAACCCAATCCAGACCATCTCCATATCTTGTTTACAAGAGCAGCCTTGGTGACAACATCTGTCCTGTGTAAAATGTCAAGAAAAAGAAAAAAAAAAGGAAAAAAAAAAGAAAAAAAGGGGAAAAAACCCCCAAAAC
>WTSP01008945.1:26900-56390 GCA_025331215.1 Actenoides lindsayi
TCCAGCCCATCTCCATATCTTGTTTACAAGAGCAGCCTTGGTAACAACATCGGTCCTGTGTAAAATGTAAAGAAAAAGAAAAAAAAAAGGAAAAAAAAAAGAAAAAAAGGGGAAAAAAACCCCAAAACATACCTCTATGATTTTTGCTATCAGAATTGTTATTGAGACACACACCAAAATGAGCTTCCCACGTCAGTGCCTATGCCACTCAGAGAAGGAAAAAGGTGAGAAGGAGGGATCAGAGCTGTGGTGTCAGAGCCCCTGCTGGCTGGGAGTCAGGCCATGGTATGTTCAGTGGAATTTGTTAAATGCTGTGGGCAGTGGTTGTCCATACCCTGGAATCCCTGGCAGGAAGTGGCAGAGGGCCGGTGGGATGTGAAATTGCAAAGCGCGTTGCAGTTAGCTCTGCCTTTTGTCCTTCTCCGATGGTTCCTTGTCAGTTTTATGTATGTTTTCAGAAGTTATAAAAATATTGTCAGCCTGTCTTTACACAAAATGGAGCTCTTGAACAAACGGAGCTCTTCAACAAATAACTTCAAAATCAATATTAAGCCCAGGTAGAAGGAATCTGTTGAAGAAATGGTTGTTTCTTGCTCATAGAAGTGAATTGTTTGAGGCCATGGGAGTCTGTTCCTGATGTAACTTACAGATACATCAGCAAGAGAAGGTTAAAAGGAAGGAAATATGCTGTAAAAATGTCTAATAATAATATCTGATTATTATATATCTGATATCTGAGTGGTCAGAAGGGGGTTTGCACTGTGCTTGTGGTTATTTGCACATTCAGCTACCCATAGATTCTGAACGGCACGAAGAGGGGTTTATGCCTTATTTAAAATGATGGCACAAAGTAGCTTTTGCTGTCTGATAAAAGAGAGAAAGTCTGATAGAGTTCCACTAGAAGAGGTTGTCTTACACTAAAATGACAATTGCAGCAGGGCGTTGGAAAACACAGCAGCCATTTAAATGAGGTAAGTGGCTGTAAGGTGACGATGCTTTGTGGTCCACGGAAGCAGAGGAAAGCTGAGCAGCTCCCATTGCTGAGATGCCTTGGCTGTACTCGCTGGCTCGTCTTGATCCTTGCTGATCCCTCCGAGCTCTTGTATTTCAGGAAGAGGTGGGAGCCTGTGGAATTTATTTGTCACTTGAGCTAGTGGTGACCATCAGGCATGAAACCTGCGTAGTCCATTATTGCCATTGTTTTGTGGGCTCTTGTTCAGAGTCGCTGCTGTGCGATGTGTGGCTTGAAGTGAGCTTTGTGCTGGTGGAATGCTCCTTGTTGACAGACAGCAGAGGAACGTTTTCTGCATCTGCACAGAGCAGCTTGTACAATGTGGGTGGCAGCAGCACGTGCTACCTCTGTGCCTTCTTTGGCTCGGATCTGGCCTGGTAGGGCCATCTCTGATGTACCCAAGAAGAGAACAGCCCCCGTGGGTAGAGCTGGCAGAAGTTTTGTGCTCCTTTATTGGAGAATTCCAAGACATCCCCAAGCCAAGCAATAATGAAATAATTATTTTGCAAACCCAAATTAAAATACCTGTTTTAGTCAAAAAGCCATTTCTTACAGAAAAAAAATACGTTTTCACGCGAACAGTGAATATCTGACAAATACCCCTTGGCTACTAAAACTGCAAAATAGGATGTTAAATTAGAGGAAAAATTGCCCCACTGATCCTTCAAATTTCAACCAAACCTGCCAGAAATAAATCTAATGAAAACCACTGTGTACATGTTACAGAAGCCAAGCAAACACACCTGAGAAGCTCTTTAAATGCATTGCGCCGGAGCCGTGCTGTACACAGAAATCAGCCACATCTGCTCTTGGTATTGCACTCGCATCCACGTGAAAGAAAAGATTAAAACAAGATACCAACATAAAAGTAGATTGATACAGGAGAAGTGAGCGGGAACTCCTGGAAGGAGATTGTTAGATAGTGACTGCTTGGAGTGAGTCCAACCCCAATTGCAGCGCAGAGAAATTGGCTTTTTGTTGTACCATGTTTTCTGTAATGCAAACCAGTTTGTCGGGGGGAGAGGCAGGGTGGGGTGGGATGTGATTGTCATTATGAAAAGCTTTTGCCAGCACAGTAGCTCAGACACCAGGGGATAATGCTTTACACACTGATGCTTTCCAGGACGTTGACTCTAAAGCGGTTGTGGCGGGTTGTTTCTGTCGGAGGACGTGAGTTTCTGAGCCGCAGTTTCCCACAGGGTGTTATCTCGGCAGTGCAAGGTTAAGACCCAGTCTTACTGCAGAGAAAAGCCTTCCTGTAGTCTTCAGGTTTCACCCAGCAGCGCTCTGAGGTTCGAGGCAGGGGGTTCGTGTTTCAGACAACAGACAGAACAATTGGGACAGCGACCCCCTGTTTCTGGAACGGTGTAATCCCACCTGGGAGGAAGGCTCACTTGTTCCTTCGGAGCCGTTGCGCGGTAGAACGCCCTGCTGGGCTGAAAGCCCTCCGAGAGCTGGGCCACTTGGCAGTCTCCGCTCGCACCCTCCACGGCTTCACGCGCTCAGGCGCCAGGGCTCTGGCCAGGGCTTGGCTGGGGAGCCGCTGCTGAAGCCCAGCTACCAAGGTGAGTGGGGTTGATGCTCCCGAGGTGAGAGAGCTGGCCCAGAGCTGCACTACCAGCTGGGTCACTCGGGGGATCCAGCGTGAATAGCGGGGCCCCGATCGCTTGTGGCCATTGAGGCAATCCCGGCGCTGAGCGGTGGCAGGATCGACAAGCGGGCTGGCAGTCAGCGGTCACGTGTTGGGTCGCTAAACCCTTACCTTCTATAGTTTCAAATTAACGCAATAAATTTTGCTTCCTGTCCTCCGCTGGTTTGCTGTGTGGTGCTGGACGCTGCCGCATTCCACTGCGGAGGCAGCAGGTGCCGGTTGTTGGGAACGTGATCCGTGCGGCAACTGCAACGCATCTTGCGGAATTCGACTTAGGGAAAGAGAAAAGGGAGTCTGCAGAACGAGATTTGCTTCCTTCAGACCTGGAAAACCTGATGGTGTCTGTGGTTTTGTAAAACCTCTCATACTTTATTTATTTTTATTCCTCCGCTAGCCCTTGGGTACAGATTACTTTCAAACAAGCTGGTTTACTGTTTGCATAACACAGGCTTGAATTCAGTTAGAAATAGATCATTTTTCAAGTGAAATTCCCCAGAAAATAATTACAAGTATTTGGGGTTGTTGGGGAAAACATCAGAAAACTTTCTTGCTAAAGTCTGGTGACACCTGGCAATTAAAAATAAAAATCCATTTCTCGATCCAGACCTTCCTCCCTCTCCTTGGGGACAAATTAAACTGAACTGCAGAAGTTTCAAACATACTTCTAAATCCAGCATCGTTCGCTTCTGGGTAGATTCTACATTCTACAAATTATTTCTTCCTGGGAAAGTGTCTCGGATTCATATTAATGAGGATTCCATGTTTGTGGTTAGGAGAAATGTAGTCTTGTGGCTTAAACAGCCTCAGGACTCTCATTAAGTGCAAGAGGTTAATAATCTAAACTAGCAGTTAACTAGCTATGGTCAGCAGAGCCTTATTGCTTTTGGCTCGCGCTTCCTAAGCTGGTCCCTTGTCCTTTGCAGTGCTGGAGGTGCAGGTGAGCACACGGAGACCGAACAAGGCTGGCTGCAGATGAGTCGTTTCTAATTTTAGCACCGGGGGAGATGTTATGAAATGTTTAGAGTGGAAATAAGATCCTGATGGCAAAACTAGTCTGCGTGTGCATGAGTGTAAGAGGAGAGAGGTGGGATTCTTCAAGAGTGGATGAGCTCTTCAGGTGGAATCCACGCTCTGGTAGTTTGAGATCCTCGCCCAGCCAAGTGCTGTGCACACGTGCCTCAGGCAAGACCCTTTCTTTTCTTTGTGGGAACAAATGGATGCTTCTCTGCGGCGCAAGAAAAACAGGCAGAGCTCCCAGCTGTGCCTGACTCGCAGCGTTGTGTGGGGACTCATTCCATGGAGCACATGTCCAGCATGTCAGAGACTTTCTTACCTGGACATCCACAGAAAACTCATAGAACATCACAGAAAACTGGTTGGAAGGGCTCTCTGGAGGTCGTCCATTCCAACCTGCTGTTCACAGCAGGTCTAGTGAGATCAGGTTGCTCAGGGCCATATTGACTTGAGTCTTGAACACCCCCAGGGACAGAGACTCCAGAACCTCTCTGGGCAGCCTATTCTAGTATTTGACTATCCTCATGGTAAAGAAAGGTTTTGTTACCTATATTTGGAATTTTCCATCTTCCAACTTCTGTCTCTTGCCCCCATCGTACTGCCGTGCACCTCCAGGAAAAACCTGGCCCATCTTCTCTGTCTCCTCTGATCAGGTAGTTGTACCAGCAGCGGGGTCTCCCCTTTGCTTTCTCTCTGTGCTGAGCAGAATCACCTCGCTCAGGTTCTCCCTGGGAGTCCTGCTCCCGCCCCTGGCATTGTGGTGGCTTGTGGCTGGCCTTGCTCCAGTCTGTCAATGTGTTTCCTGAACTGGTGAGCCCCAAACTGGACACAGTGCTCCAGATGCAGTAGGAATAAAGGGAAAGGGTCCTTTTTCCAGGCCTGCTGGCTACATTCTTACTGGTATAGCCTGGGATATGGTTCACCTAACTAGCAGCAGGATTAAGTTGCTTTGTGGGTCAGGAGTTTGAAAGAAACAGTGCAGGTATTCCTGACATTGAAGAATTGCTGCAGAAATTGGAGGGCAGTCACAAATTAGCTCTATCCTTCTACGCCCAGTGGAAACTTTAGTTTTAATTGCACAGACCCCAAACAAATTAAAAAGAAGCAACCAAATCAGTTATCAGGCTGGCTTCCTACAGTGTCCTGACAGGCCCCAGGGGCCTCTGCAGGGACAAGATTCGGCTGGTTTCTGCCACAGCCTCTCTGCCTAAGTTTACAAAGGTAAAATAATTCTAATCTGTAAATGATCTTTGTGCAGTTATGGAGCAGACTGTGTTTCCAGTAGAAAAAAACGGGACAAGAAATCTTAAAGTTACACCCCACTCCCATTCCAGTGTGTTTTATTTCAAGGACACTATTTTAACTATTTTGAAAAAGAGGTTCCAAAATATCCAGAAAATTAAATTTTATTTAGTTTCGCTAAACTTCGGCCTGAGAACAAGTATCCAGGATGTTGTCTAGCAATCTAAAACGTTACTCTGAAGAATCAACCAGAAGCATGGTTCTCCTGGATGGACATGCCTGAGAGAACGGCTCGCTCTCTCAAGACAGCATCGTGTGCTGTCCATCCCAGCTTACACCACTCAGAAATGGGTTTGCAGCATACTCTGTCTGCTCACAGGGGAGCTGCCTGGTGTAAAAGAGGAAAGAGGTTCCTCACCTATTACTTTTGTAAGAGATAGCAATGCTTTTGCTGTCTGCAGTCCATAAGGGACCATGGTCTGTAGGGTGCCAGGGCTCCTCACGGCTTTATCAACAGGCAGCTGAAGTTTGCTTGGAGCAGGAGAAGCTTCACTTGCTGGTCACAGAGAGTAGAAGTGCTCTAAATGCATGGAAGCCCCCAAGTTAATGCAGGTTGGGTCTGTTTCTGAAGCCTCTCTCTTCTGATGTCAGGAAAGCCGTCTCTGCACGAGCAGTTCCCCTTGGGAAGAAGTGCCTGGGACTCTAGCCCAGCCATACATCTCTGTCAAAATCTCTATGAATAAATTAACCTTTCTAAAGATTAGTGCACCCTAATACCTCAGGGTTTTTTTCTTGTTTTTTAACAGAACAAATGCTAAAAATGCCTTGACAGACCTTGCTGGGTTTTGTGCTGTGGATCATCTACAAAGGATTACGCTGTGAGTGGCGTTAAAGGCACAGCCATGTGATAATGCTGGGTGCTGACTTGTCTCCTCCCTTGGAGAAGGTCTTTAGTGTATGGCAATAAATGTGGCTATGAGCAGGAAATCCTCATTGGGGCAAATACTAAAAAAAGCTAATGAAAAATCTCCTGCTTTTCCTTTCATAACGCCTTGAATTCAGACACCTCCCGGTGCTCCACAGCTCTTCGTTCACCAGAGCAAAGACATCATCCGACCTAAAAAACTTTGAAGATTTTGGTAGCTAACGCTTAACACTCAGAAAGCTAAAACACTGGTGGCCAAACGTACCTGGGGAACAATGGCCTCAGTGTCAGCAGCCCAGTGGGCCCTTGTCCTGAAGGCTTTTGCCTGTTTGCCTCCTCGACTCAAGCCCTTATTCTGGCAGAACCGGCGGTGGGGAGGTCAGGTATCTGTCGCTCTATTCTCTTGCCATTGAATTGCTGGAATTGATCTGATCCTTCCCAGGCGGCTGGGGGTGGAGGGGGCCATTCCAAAGATGGTAGGGAGTGTTTTGATTTTTGATCCTTTTGAGATGAATTATGGGGAGGAAGCTGTCTGCTATCAGAGGAATTAGTCAAATTCCTTGTCAGATGTGCAATCCCATTAAAAATGCATTATCTGTTTTCAAAGCTTAAGTATGGGTGTTGGTCGAGAGTCTTTAAAATATTATTGTAAACTTTCACTGAGAAAAAGTATTCCTGAGTCTTTCATGAAGGCTAATCCCACTTCAACTACCGTAAACCATCAACTTCTGGGGTGGCCTTCCCGAGCCATGCTAGGCAAGAACATGCAATTATTCTGGGAAAATCCCCCTGCAAGGGGAGTACATTTGTTTTACGACGTTGTTAGCAGCTCTCAGCATTCGACTGATTTGTTCTGATAATGACTCTGTGTCTGCATGTTTCCTCAAATTCTCCCTTTGCTTTTCTGTCTGGCATCTAGACTTCAAATAACTCTCCGAATCCAGGCCTGAACTTGTGCTAAATGCAGTACCTGACTCTGGTTCCTGAAGAGAGTAAACTCAGAGCACTTAAATGCATCTGCTCGTAACTTGAATTTCTTAAAGGTAGATGGAAGGGGTCTCAGTCCAAGCTTTGAAGCATGTATCTGTGGAGGGAGGCCACAGTTTTTTCTGTGAACGATTAGCAGGGCATCTTGCAGTGTGCAGTACCACTCATTCTTTGAAACACATTCCTTGGATTATTGTTATGGTTTTAATAAACATGTGATGGTGGCATGTAAGCTTCTCTTTTTAAAGGAACTATTAATTGCAGAACCACAAACTCTTTCTAGTTTTTCTTTTTTGGTTTTTTTTTTTTTTTCATGTAAATAGGATTTCCAGGAAAAATCTCATAGATTTCTAATGCCTTTCACTACCCTAAAATCACTCCAGTTGGATTTGCAGGAGCTGTGGCAGATCACAAATGGTGTTCTCTGACCAGGTGAACACTATTCCATAGGTTATTTGCCTGGATTTTTGCTCATTTGAATTGTGTCTTAGGACAATGGTGTTTCCACCAGTTCCATTTGCAGTCCAACCTCAAACTTTCTTATACTGAGCAGTTTAACTCAAATGCTTAATGTCAGAGCAAGGTGGGATCATTTCTGATAGTCAGTCTGCTTTGCTCAGCAGGGCCTTGCCAATGTCCAGGAAAACACTCCCATGGATGGTCTCTTTAATAACTTTGTGAGCACAACTGGAATAGTTATGAATCCGCTAATCAGTCTGCGTACCAAAGCAGTGTACTTGGATGACAAAAACCAGGGTGGTCACCTTTTTAAAGGAAGGAAGCAGCCTTGGCTGGCAAGGGGTTGTTGCTAGGACTCCGCCAGCAGCGAGCGACAGGCTTCGTGCGACGTTGTTTTTGTATTCCATGGGAGGAGCTGGCAGAAGAGAGGCAAATTCCTCCGGTCTGTCTGAAGGCTCTGGCACCGCACGGGAACCATGTTTCCTGCCTGGCTCTCCGGCAAGTGCATTGGTTGCTGTAACAGCTCCAGCCTTCTGGGTCACTGCAGGCAAATGAAACCCAGCTTGGGGCTTATCTCTTGAAATACCCACAGTTTTGTGTGTTCACATCGCCGTTAGACGTCGTTGCTAACCCACCTGTTAAAATATTTTTCAGACAACAAAGTATGGAAGGAGTATGTGCACATCATAAATATTTGGGATAACGTGTGTTGCGTTTGAAGGCTTTTAAGGTGCTTTGATTTTATTCTGATGGTGGCTGAACTCCCAAGAGATCATATTAGGACCTGCAAACAAGTGCTGCAGAATGAAATAAATTGCACGGGAAGGTGAAAAGCACCTTCACTCTTTAGCCAATCCATATGAAAAATCAGCCCAGAGGTTTGTGGCTGAGAGTTTAAAGAGAGTTTCTTCCTTCTGCTTAATAAATGAAGGAGCACCAGCAGCTGTTCTCATGCACCCTTCCAGGTCCAGCAAGCAGTGAATCTTGAGAACCTAAGCTGGTCTCTGCCTTGCAAAATTTCCTTTACTCTTTGCAGCCTCAGACTGGCAGAGTTCACATTGCCGCAAGCGTCAGAGGCAGAGCCGTGTCTGACCCTGTCTAGACAATATTGTAACCAGATAAAGCTACAAAAAAAAAGAAATTTCCTTGTATTCTAACTCTACTACGTAGTCACACAGAGAAGATTATCAAACCAGTAGAGGCACTTCAGATCTTTTCCTTACCACGTGGCCCTCTGGTCTTCGGCAGCCCCGTGCACATCACTGCGTGCCCCGCGAGGCAGCGGCCGTGCATCCTCCTGGAGCGCTGTAAAGCAAAGGCGGTGGCACCTCAACGTTTCCTTTGCTAGAAAAGGTTTATCCCGAAATTTTATGTTATTTCAACAAAGTGGCGTGTTTACCATAAATAGCGGGGCCTGCAGAAAGCCTGTTGCAACACACTTCCTACTGTGAAGCAGCAGTACCTCAAGCCTGAACCAATTTAGGAAGGCATTGGCCATATGATTTTAATATCAACAAGTGGAGCAAATTTGTGAGTGGGTTGTTGGCCAGTTTCATAGCGAGGGGCACCTGCAATCGATCAACACGGCTCATACAACAAGGTGTCAATGCACGGGCCGAATAATAACAAGAATGTGGTGTGTACAGGGATCACTCAGCTGGTGGGGAGGTGTTAACATGCGGGAGAAAAGAAAACGTTATGGTGAAACATTATTATTTGTTGGTTAGTTAGCGAGCGCATAATTCTCAGCCGTGTGCGAGAAGCAGGGCCAGGGTTTACCCGTGGCAAGGCGGGTAGGGTGAGGGGCTCCGATGGCTTCTGCTGACAGCAGCAGCTCCAGCCCCTGCACGCTGGCCGGGCTCTCACGGGACAGGACAGGGGAGGCGATGCGAAGGGACACGGCTGTGTGCCAAAGAACAGCACGGGGAAGAGTCACCTCGGGAAAAAGCTCTGAGGATGGGAGAAGGGCAGGTCTCTTAGTGCTGTGCAAAGCAGACTGAGCTCACTAAATCACTCTAAAAGTTCTGATCCTTTGGAAGGATCCATCCCAGCTGTGTCCTGAGCTGTTACATTTTTTGCAGAGATGTAATTTTTTTTGTCCCGTTTCACAGATTTCTGCCTCCTCACAACAGCCCAAAGGGTGATACCACTATGTTGTTATGTTCTTTCTCTTGCATGCCAACTTCAAGTGTTTATTTTCATTTATCTGAAAGGCACAGAGCTATAGTGACACGAGCCAGGATTAGAAAAATATGGACTCAGCCCCAGTCAAAAGGCAGCAGCAAGCAGATCTTTTCCTGCTTCAGTTGAATGTGGCAGAAGATGAATATGTTGTGCCCTGTGTGTTTGGGCTGCTTCATTTTATACCTTGGGTCATTTGTTCAGGACCAACCCCTTTAACATCAGACTCTGAAGGAACACAGGTCACCTCCTGATCTCACCTTCCCCTCTGACAAATGTCTGGAGCTGCCGCGTGCTGCTGGAGCACTTTCTCTCCCTTTGCCTTTACCTCTGTTGCTTTATTTCTGTGTTACTCAGCTAGTCTTGACTTAGCCGACTACGTACACCCTAAATCAGGTGGTTCTTAGGTGCTATTGGCAGGCTGCGCTGGCTTTATTGCGTTAATGGCACGCTTTTCTGCACATCTGTAATAACACCAACCTTCTTTCTCCCTCCAGAAGGAAAAAAAAAAAAAAAAGCCCTGAGCCTACATTCTGCTTTGCCAGTCGCTGTTTCCTGTCACTTGCAATGGCCTCTTCCCGGGAGGTAAGAAAATCACCTTGCGTACTTTTTACCAATGGTAATCTGTTGTTCTGGCATTCTGTGAATGACTGGTTTCAGGCGATTCTGTCAACGGCCCTTGCCAGCAACCAGGTTTTGGATGTTTGCTTTGGGAACATTTTGTGGTTGGATGGCCGTGTTCCATTCCACATGTAAACACGGGCTAAAACTCACATTTAACAGTTCTAAACAGTTGGACACTGGTCAAAGGCTACTCCCCTTCTCTTCAATACATTGAAATTTTGCATAAAGTACAGAACAATTTAGTAGCAGGAATGCCCAGGTCCTGCCAAACGTATGATTTTGTTTTATTTTATTTTTCAAAATGCCTAGCATAAAGACTGGGACTTTATTTGGAAGGAGATGTCAGGAAAGCAAAACTTAATTGAATCTTAGACTGTACGTTTGGAGTCATGTCTAAAAGGAAAGCTGTCTTTTCCCTCAGCGTGCACTTGTACTGGAGGCCAGTTTCCACTCTCATTTGCATGAGTTTAAACCACAGTAACTCCACATGCAACTGTGCCAGTGTGGCTTCAGATTAGAGTTGGGTCTTTGGCTATTTCAAGCTTTGTTTTTACTTTCTTAGTCGTTTGACTGATCGTAGCGATGCCAATCTGGTTACTTGCCGAAGCCACACAAAAGAGTCTGGCTGCAGCAACAAGACCTCGTGTGTGCTCAGCACTTTTCATAATCCAGATCTGTGTTACTAACTGTTGCATGCTCTCCTCTGGCAGGAACAGGAGATGTATGCATCCTTGAAAAAACAGTGAGCTCTGTGCTGTGAGGAGCTTGTGACAGCTCTTTGTTATGGGTAACTTTATCTTTCTGGGGTTGTCTAACCATCTAGTGGAGGCAGCTGCTTCAGCTCCTCAGATAATGGTGCCCATCTTCCATACAGACTCCGTGGAGAGTCAGTTCTCCCGGGTGGTAGGGCTGAAGCCTGCCTGCCCTACCAGGGACCACTCGCAGCTCTCGTCTCCTGCCTGCCTGGGCCAGGTTCCCAGTCTGTCCATCAGGCTTTCATTACTTACGTGTAACCTTACTGCAGAGGTCTGTGTTAGTTCTTGGGGGAGATGTTTGCTGTACAGAAAGCATGGAAAGCATTTGGAAAGAGAGTTCTCACTTGGTCTGACAACACAAGTCCTGTGCACGCTCGAAGGAACACTTGAATGGAGGTGGAGGACAAAAAGGCCATTGTCCAGAATCAAACTCAGCCCCAGTCAAAATGAAGGAGAAAGCAGATCTTCTCCTGCTTCAGTTGAGTATGCGGCAGAAGATGGATATGTTGGGCCCTGTGTGTTTGGGCTACTTAATTTTATACTCTAGGTCATTCATCCAGGACCAGCTTCTGAACCGTCTTAACTCTCACTCCTTTTGCACACTCACTTCTTGCCACAGAAATGCGAGTTGTACTACTGACATCCTTACATGTAAGGTGTGGTAAGCTGACATCCACTGTGTAATAAACCCCATCATTTCCATACCTATCTTAGCTCTAAACATGTCCTTTAGGTCCCTGAAAGCAGGGTCTTTTCTAGTAAGGGATCCAGGAATAGCATAGCTCAGCCTTTCAGGCATTTGCAGTTACATTTGCATCTTAGGGGCACCTTCTGGCTTGTTGAGTGTCCCTGGTGTATTGTCTCGTGGGTTTTCATGCGTAGTCTGTGGAGCACTGGTGATCTCTGGTAGCACTTGTTGGTGCTCCACAGATTGTCTGATCACATGATGCTGGCACGCTGCCTTATTTCCAGCTGCTAAATTGCATTCAAAGGCCATTTAAAATACTTTCCTAATAAAACTTGCCTATAAAAATAGTTACTATAGCTGCTGCAAGGATGTTCTAGGAGCTGGTCCAAAAGACAGTCCCTACTGAGATGAGATCCACCCTACTAAAAAAAGCTGAGAAATTTCAGCCTTAGCAGAATTTCAGCAGAAGTTAACGGCAGCACCAGCAGCAAAGCGGCGGTGGAAGCGTTAATGGAATCGTGTGCTTTCTTAGTTAATGCACAGTCACTCCTGCAGCTGATGCATGAGATAGGGAGCATGGCTTGGTGGGTAGAGTTTCTAAGCTGTCTAAATATGTTACAGCTTTGCTTTTAAAGTAGAAGAGCTTGGATTAATTGAGTAAGTGGCACTTAAGAGACTGCAGGTTAGGAGGATGCAGAGTGTGGCTGAGTACAGCTTGGGTGTCCACTTGTTGGGTTTTTTTTCCTCTTTAAATCTGTGGCTGCACTTTCCCTGTAGCTGTGGGGTTGGGACAAAGCCGATCGCCTGCAGATTTTATTGCCAGGGAGCTGAGACACGCAGCTGTTTCAATTCTTTGATCACAGAAGATAGCAGGACAAGCAAACCCAGTGCTGATGCAAACTTCTTTTTTATTCAAAACCCCCTCTGTATAAGCTCAGTCCAGCTGCTTGGACTCCCAGAAGGCGGCAGGGACAGGGGGCAGGAGCCAGGGGAGGGCTGGCAATCCATACGTGCAGTGTCCCCGTGGCAGATGGTACCCGCTGAGGCTTCTTTCTAGCCAGGTATAACCAGTCCTCCGTCTGCCATTTCATGCCAGTGCCAAGGTGTGCTAAAAATGCAGCTTTGAAAAAAGTTATTTTCTCCATATGCAGAAGAAACTCTTGCTTGGAAGCAAACGTGTCCCTCTGAGTTCACGTGTCTTGTTTCCTTTCTCCTAGACGGGAAGCGTGTGTGTCTCCCTCAGCCTTATCTGAACAGCTGGCTCGATGCCTTAACTTACCCTTCTTTTATCATTAGTTCATCAAGGAAAATCCTTCCAGGACTTTCTGACTCGCATCCTGGAAACCTCTTTTTCTTCTCTGTGCTTTGGCCCAGGGTAGAGACTTTTTTTTCCTTCATATTTGGACATGCCTGGTGCATATGCCAGATACTACAAATAGCCCAGCCTCGCTTCTTTCTTAGGCAGTATCTGGACTTTTTCCTTCTGTGTCATTACAGTCGTACACTTTGACCTGGATTCTCTGCTACATAAGGGGTAAGCTTAAAAGCATAAAGTGTCAGGGAGCTGGTTCCACTTCATAGCTTGTTTCAGGACTGGACACCTTCTTGTGTTTTGTAGTGGCAATTTAAGGGCAGACATTACAGGAACTCTTTCTTTGGAGATTTAAGCCCTGTACCAAGGATGTAAGTGGTAGAGGAGGTGGCTTTTTTCAGAAGCAGAGGGGAATCTCCCCCCTAACAGCAGACTCCCATATTGAACCCACAGAGTTCTTCCCCATGAGCTTACATTTCTAAATAGATTCAGATCTGGCATGCCTCCCACCTCCAGTTGCTTCTGTCCCCAGGACCTTTCTTGAGGGGTTTGTCACTCTATTGTCCCAAATTTTAATGGTCTCTGCACAGATCTGTGTGCATCTCCAAGGATGCCTGTAAATAAAATCCCTCATTTGGTAATGTTAAGCGGTATTTGTGCTTTTCCTTGTGTCTGTCAGTGCAACGGACGTTTAGGCCACGCTTAGGTATGTGATTTTTATAGGTGACAAGTACTGAGGTGCCCATATGGATTTCAGTGATTCTCGGCCTGTATGGCAATCAGACTCTATGTACAGGAACCTCACTGCAGGCATGTAGTTTCTAGCCAAGGAGTGAGCCCTGTATGGGCTCTTGTCTCGCCATTCCTATAACCATCTTTGCCAGTAGGTGGGGTTCCAATCCTGTTAAAAAACCTGGGAAACCTTGTCTCTAAACGCTCCCTCCTCTTGCACTGCCATCCCCAAGCTGGCCACATCTGGAAATGTTTGATTTGATATAGTGTCGTTTTACATTGCAGAAATGAGCGTAAGCGGTTTTTTAACCCACCAAGTGAGAAATGTGATCTGGGTTTTACTACCGACCCTTTAAATAAAAAACAGATCACTTATTAAACCATTATCTATCAAGGATATGGAGAGAGTTAGAAATATCCCGGGATCAGAATCAAAATTGAAATGGACACATTTCTGTCTACTGTCCGATCCTGACAGCGTGGTCCGGCCGTGCCGAAGCGCAGAGCTGAAATACCTCACAAGAGGAAAAACAAACGCCGAGAGCTGGGATAAAGAAACAAGCTCGGATCCTATCCCTGTATCTGTGTTTGCTTTGACCAATTCCATCCGAGTACAGGGCATTGCTTATAGGAAATCACTGAAATGTATTATCATGTGTTGCTCATTATCAAGATTTGGATAAAATCTTCTCTTATAAGCTTCTTGAGCAGCAGTAGATCAGGGAATGCCAACTGGGTTCCTGGTGTGTTTGCAACTCCTCTCTGCAGGCGAAAGGTAGCGAAAGGAGCAAGCTCCTGGCTAGTGAAATAGAGTTCAGAAATACCCTACCCTTTTGTGCTCGTTTAGAATGTGCCTGGTTTTAACCCTGTGTGAATTGCAGCTGATCTACAGCTCTTTGGGTTCCAGTTTAAAGGATGGGACTAGCTAATGCAGCTAATTCATCCAGACCCTTTCACCCCTGTTTGATCGAATGCTGCTTCCTCGCTGATACGGGTATATCCCACTGGCTTTGATAGAGCTGCTCACGTGAGCAAAGCCAGAAGGATTTGACTCTCTGTGAATTATGACAGTTGGCATCTGAAATGAAACAAAGATCAGATCTGAGATGGATTTTTGCCATCATGTTGCATTTAAAAGCTCGTATTACTTTGGTTGTATTACATTGCATCACACTCGACCGAGTCAATGTGTCATAAAGCTGCCTAATGTAATTGTACACTGCATAAATGCAGCAGAATGCCTCTGAAAAGTCATATTTCATGCTCGCTGGCTAACGCCTCAGCAAAGATTAAATCCACGAAAAGTAGGTATGTCCAATTGTTCGTTTGGATCAGCAAATAATTCATTACCCACATTATCTTTTTTGAAATGTCACTCCGTGTTGTAAATCACTAAGGTCCTGCTTAAAATGCCAACACGGGGATTTTTATTTTTTTTTAAAGAGAAAATTAAATTTTAGGGCCAATTGACACTGTCGTTTTTCCCCTCGAAGCAGAGCTGCCCCTCTCCAAAGGCAAAACACCGAGGTAAAGCATTTGCCTCCCTTTGTATGTAGAGGTTCTTCATGGGTGCAGCTTCTTCCTCTCGGAGACCCCCTCTCAGGCACTGGCCTCTCTGTGAGAGAAGAGAAACCCCAAGGCAGCCATTTGCCTGAGAGGGACAAACTGGATACTGGGAACTGAGATCTCAGGGAGCCACTCTCTGCTCTCTTGTCTCAGGGAAAAGGATCGTTCTCCTCTCTTTGTGCCTCAGTTTGCCTGTCCACAGAAGCTCAGGATATTGAATGTTGGCTTAGCAATGTGAAGTCTGGCTTTCATCAGTAATTCCTGTGAGCTGGGATGAAGGTACAATGTTGGGTTGTAGATGGCAAGCTGGAGAGGAGGGGGGATAAGCTACGTGGCTGGACTTCCAGTAATTCTCTTCCTGAGAAACAGGGGAGGTGACTCGATGAAAGGGTTCAGGTGGGAGCTGCAGATAGCTGTGCCTGGGGAGGGAAAGGCAGGTCCCTTCCACTGATGTGGAAAGAGAGGCACAAAAATGCATGAAGGGGGAAGAAAAAGCCTCTGATTTTTGTGTGGCAGTTCAAATTCCTTAAAGGACATGGGGAATGGGAGAGGCTGGGGGACAGCTGGGGCCAGGCAATGCCCTTCTGCCTGGGTAGAGCTCGCTGCAGGGGCTGTGAGAACCACCACGCTGAGAAGAGTTGATGGTCTGGCAGGTTCAGATCTGACTGATGGGTCAGCAAACAAGAGCATGACCCTTTGAGGCATGCTCATGGTGATTTTCAGTGTGCACAGCAAGTCACTGGCATGGTATAAATCTGAGGCAACTGGAGAGGTGTAGGACGAGAGTAGGAGCACGTGTTTCTGCCTTAGGAAGGGCTGCTCTGTGGAGCACGTGGTGAATCTGTTATCTTTCAGCAGAGGAGATTTCCAAGCTCAGGTTGTGTTGTGATTTTGACAGTGGACTAGGAATCATCTCAAGAAATTAGTTTCTCATGCACTGCTGAAACTGGGGAAAGCTATAATCAAGGTGACACCTTTATGCCTGAAAGGCTTTATGCAGCCCTTACTGCCTCTTTCCCTCGTGGGAAGTTGACCTCGGATGGCCTTAGTGCCAGCCTGGTGCCGTAGCCACAGCTCATCTGTGTCTGCCCCAGGGCAGGGTCCAGATGTGCTCCACTGCAGCCAGGCTCAGGGCACTGCCAGCTTGCACACCCGAGTTTCTCCCTACGCTGCCGATGTCACACAAAGCTGCTGCTCCTAAAACCATCCAGCGGGACCACATGCAGGGGCTGCTGTGCAAAGAATGATGCCCATTTTAAGATTTCCCAACAAAATGCCCACTAAATCCCCAGGATTTCAGTACCTGCGAGGCTGACAAGGAGGAAATCTGTTTCCCAGCGTGTGCTCGCTGTGACACACAACCTTTCAAAGCACAAATTGACCTTTCTTGGTAGTGATAACTGAAATAACATTTCACCATATTGTAAAATTAGAGACACTTCAGCAACTACTACAAGTGTTGTGAGTTTCCCCCTTATCAAAGAGAAGGGGCGATGCTGATCTCTCCTGTGCTGAATCCTTGATTGGCTGTCACCCTTCCTGACATGCCCTGTTGCCTGCCGTGGATTGGCCAGGGGCAGATTTATATCCCCCTGTCACAGCCAATAGAAATATAGTGTTTTCCGAGTCACTGTTTAGTTACAGTGACAGAACCCTGATTGGGTGAAGCCTTGTGATTTATGGGTTTTTGCTGAAGAGTAACTGAGTTTTATCAGAACATAATGATGTGGTACTAATGCTCATTGCGAGGCAACGTGGCTGACCAGTTTGGAAAGGTCAGCTTTTGACCTTGTCTGTGTTTTAAGTAGATCTCATTGTATTGCATGCTGGCTGGGGTTGCCTACTGGCAGCAAACAAAAACCCAAACCATATCTCTCTTTGCTGCACCCGTGGCCAACTTCACCCCTGGCCCCATCCCAAGGAATTAGTCTGAAAGGTTGGGGCAGAGGGGGGGGGAGCTTTTCAGGTTCCCGCCTGTGCTGCAGTTCCTGCTGCCTCCCTGTGATCCATTTCTGAGCCGAGGGTGCCTTCGCTCTCCAGAAAGAGTGTCAGCTTCCATTCTTCAGCTTAGAAACATCAGGATTGAGAAGAGAAGGGATCTTGAAGAGAAGGGTGGAATCCAGGACATCCATGGGAGGAAGCACCACGATTTGATTGTTGGGCAAAGACCGGTTAGTGGACGGGTGTAATTAATCCAAGGGTGTGCTGGTCAAAACACCTCTCGGAGTAGGTTAATGCGGGAAGGAAGATGTAGGCAGGTAGTTATTATCATTTAATTGCTGCTTTTAATAATGAGCCTGATCCAAAGCAGTCTGCCAGTAGAAAGTGAACATCTTTGCACTGGCCTTGTTCTCGTGTCATCATTCAAACTTATGGTTTGTTGTTGTCAGGAATGTCAAGAAGTTACATTTTTGTCAAATAAAGCAGGATTTATTTTCTGCATTAGTTAATAGCACTTCCTTTCCTCAGTCAGCATTCAGACTTGAGGGTACAAATCTCAAGTAGAGCAGCAAAACTCTTAGTAACACTTTAACAGGATTTATTAAGTTTGTTTGCTTGAATAAACATCAGGATCCTCAAGCACTTTCTTTCTGAAGATTAACGAGCAACCTGATGGCCTGACGCTGCGATTTCAGCACGTCAGGGGTGTCTTTCTCCTGAAGTTCCTTTACAGATCCTATCCTCTTATCTTTTATTAGGTAGCACAAGGGACGTCAGCCCTGACGTGTGCACTGGTATTGGTGAGTTACGTGGTATTTCCACAGCTGGTTTCTAGGCCATTCACAGCCAAGTAGGTTCAAAACATTCACAGGCACGTAAATCTCAGTGTCACCGACATACACCAGTACAAATTTGCAAGATATTTACACAACTACTCTTAAATACTAATTTTAGGAGTCATGTTACGTCACGGAGAGAGGAAAACATCCCACACCTCTGCTGTGAGCATCACTTTGGAAGAAATAATATTGTAATTCACGTACATGCATAAAATTTGATAGCTATTATTTCATGCTTGTTACACCTCAGTTCCTATCTGTGTGTGGAACTTGTTTGCTCTTTATGTTTCTACTTGTGCATTACATTCAGTTTCTGACATATCGCTCCCGCTCTTTGCTGTGCCCAGGTAATGAGCTGCTCCACATTTGGTGCCAATTAGGAGGCATTCCAGGCTACTGATACAGTTACAAATATTGATTCTCAGAAATGTGTGAAATGTGTGGACCAGATTCTGATCTATTCATTCTGAAGCAGTAACCTCAGCGGAGTCACTCCTGATTTATAGATCTGATTCATACACAATAGAAGAGCCTGGCCCTGTTTCCCTGTTACACTTCTGTTTGCTTTGGGGGGCTGATTGTACTGTGGGCTGCTGCTTGTGTAGGGTTAACTGGGGGCTTATGAACCAAATGCAAGTTTGAATATACTCCAGTAATTACGAGAAAGCCCCTTTGGATTGGGTTTGGAGCTTGGGTTACGTTCCAGCTTGGAGTGATCCTAGTCAAGCTGCTAAACCTCTTCTGCTGTAAGCTTATCTATCCCGTTTATAGCATCTTTTTTCACAAAACTCAGAGGCACTGCTCAAGAATTGTAGTTTTTGAAACAATCTGAATGCCTCCAGTTGAAACTTTCTCATTTTGAACAATCTTTTTATGCCTATATTGAAAATATTAACAGACCGTTGGTGGAAAAAAATGAAAAGGTTTCCATTTCCATATGGAAAATGACTGAAGGGTATGTACAAAATTAAGAGCTGCCTGTTGAAACATTAACAGATTTGTCACACTGTTTGTCTCGGAGCTAATCCATGCAAAGTTGAGAAGAAAACAATTCGGTGTGGATTTGGAAGCTCCTCACTGTGAAGGGCTGTTCAGAATGCTGAGCAGGGATGTTCCTCATGCCTTTTAAACTGTCCCAAGATGCTCATCCGTGGCTCCACAGTCGCCTCTTAGGGAAATTTGCTGCTTCTACATGTTACAAGACAACTGTTGTAGAGCAGCTTCTATGTTTAACCTATGGGGGGTAGCGGGCCCCTAAGTCTGGTTCTCTTCAACCCATCAGAGATAAATGGAGCACTAGAATGTGCCACTGATGGCAGGACCTCCAGGACAAGGCAATGCAAATAGCTCTCAGTGGATCTGGAAACCTGAGAAACAATTGACATATAATGCACATGCACTTGAGTATTTACTCCTGGTGCCTTGCCATTCCTACCATCTGAATGGTCATATTCAGACAAGTTCTGATGGAGCAATTAGACTGAGATGTGGTCCAAATTCTAGTGTGTCTGTCACAGCTGAATATGAGGGAGAATACAAAGCAATGCAAGTTTGATCTGCTGTGGGTCAATAGGCAAGAGACCCAGTGCTTCACAGTACCTTGTTCAACCGTGATCAACCTGGGAAGCAGCGTGGTGGTCAGGGGAGAGCAGTTCTTCTGCCCTGACTTAGACTGGCTCTAAAGCTGTATCAAAACAGGCCTCTGTTTGAGTCAAAATGGGAGAGGCTGCAAAGAAATGTCATTCACATGTATGTGTGATGTCCCTATTCACGTGCTGGAGCTGGAATTGTGGAAACTGCCTGATGTTGTCTAGAGCTGGCTGTGACGTATGACGTGGTCTCCATCCCTGGTTCGCAGTTCTTCTCCTTAACTGCATTCAGGTAAAAGCAGAGAGAGCTACCAGGGGCAAATCTGCTGGACAGATGCTCTCAGCCACCTGCTGCCCAAGTCACCTGCAGAAGGTTCAGGCTTTGCCGTGACAACTGTGGTGGGGAGCCCAGCAAAACCAGTAGCACTGTGAGATTGCTGGAACCTCGGAGGGAGAAGGCTGGGCCATCGGAGCGCTTTGCTGTGTGTCCCCCTGCAGAGGCATGACGGGGACCGCAGCTGTATTCCACACTGAAGCTGTGCTTTGATCTTGGGGTATTCTGTTTCAATTTCTGTTTTGTTAGCTTTTATCCCCAAATCTTTCTGCCTGGAAACTGGGGCTTTGTGCACACACCGTAGCCTATGGATGGAGCACAGGCCAAAAGGAGACAAAGGCTGAAATTCACAGGCTGCAATTCACAGGCTGCAGGAGGCTCTGGTTTTTCTTTTGTTTTGTAGTGTGGGTTCGGGTTTTGTCTTTTTTTGTTGTTGTTGCATTCCAGTTCTGATCTTATCTGTTAATATCATAGCTTGGCTTCACTCCCTCAGAGTTTGATGTCCCAACTTTTCCTTGTTAGCACCGGGAAATCATAAGCTTATAGTGAATGATAGCCAGTAGGTCTGGGATTGATTACAAACAAAAATCCTAGATAAGATCATAAATTTAACCCATCCCTGTGATGTGATCGTATCAGGATTCAAGTACGTCTAAAAGTTGTTTCCGATTTTCAGCCACTTCATCTGGTTTCCATACATCCCAGCTGGGAGCAAACTACTCTTGCGGTGGACTCTAATCCATGCCAGCCTGGCTTGGAAGAAGCCCTCGTTTCTGTTGTTATTGTATTGTAAAAAAAAGGATAGAAATGCTTTAGACAAGATGGACATTTCAAGGAGGATCATTTCAAACACCGCTGAGATAAACCTGACTCGATAATAAGAAAACAGGGCTGCTGTCCCACCCTGCTGCCATCCCTCCCATCCCCTTTCTGAATCTAGCTGCATTTAAACAAATTCAAAATGGTGCTTTTAACACCCTGAAGGTCAGTGGAGAAACACTAGAGATAGAATCAGTACTTGATAATAACGGATTAAGAAAAGAAGAGCAACTGAACCAAAGCAGACATGGTCAGTCTCAGCAAAACCCAACTCTCTGATGTTTTAATGCCTGCTTCTCCATTTCAGGAAGAGTTATTTGTGCTCAGCTCACCATCCTGCTGGAACTACTGTTTTATCTGGTTTTATACGCGTCCTACACCTGAGCTGCCTGCCTTCCCTGCTGCAAATGACCGCTGGGATCCAGTCCCTTTGCCTGAAAGCAGATTGAGCTTTACACCCTCCGCGGTGCCGAAGCCGATGCGCTCCCATCCATCCCCTCGCCCCATGGTACCAGGTGATTTAATGTTACTGTTGCTTTAACGGCCTCATCGCTGCTCTGGCTACACAGTAGTTGTCTCCTGTGTGACTGTGCCTGGGAAAATCTATTACTGGAGTGCCATTAATCTGAGGCTGCCGCCTCTGGCACTTTCTGACTCTTCTATTTAATGGGCCTCTGCTTCCGGAGCTCTGGAGACATGCTGTTTTCCTCTCTTGATCAGCTTTGTTTAATTATCAAAATATTTGATGCAGAAAATTGACATTAGTTGTGAAGGTTTCTGCCTTCCTCCTCCTCCTTACAGCCTCCTTCCCTGCTTTGTAGTGACATTGAGATCTTCCGCCCGTACCACCTTCGCCTTAAAATAGAAATTTGCTTGAGCAATCATTTGCTTGTCCAGGCACAAGCTGCAGTAGCAAGCTACAGGTAGAGCTGCTGTAGCCCCTCTGCTGTAGCGTGCTGCCGTGCCTCGCCCAGGCGTGGAGAGCCCACTGCACAGGTAGGACAGCTGGACCTTTGTCCCCCTCCTGCAAGTGTCACGGTGCAGCCAGACAGCATTTCTGAAAAACCCCAAAGAAGGCAGCTCTGTGAATTCCTGTGCCTTTCTTCAGGGTGAGCTCGTCGGTAAGCAAAGGCTCAGCAGAATTCAAAACCATGAAAGTCCCTTAGAAGCTGAGATTTCCACTCTGGCTTCCTGCTCCTACTCCAAGGCAGGAAGCTTTAGGTGTTGCAGTTGTTTCAAGGTACCAGTTTCGTTGCACTGGTACCTTTTGCTTACCCAGTGACCACATTTGTCATTCCAGGACTTGGGATGGGCCCATATGAACCAATATTTATTCCTAAAATGAAGATCCAGGGGCAGTGTGGTTGCCACGTGTCTTTAACTTCACAGGTAGAGAAGACAAAGTCCTGAAGAAGTCCTCTCATTGTCAGAAAAAAGATCACTGGTGAGAAGACAAATGCAAATGAGGTAAATCATTCTTATCACTGGGAGCCCTTAGCTGCTGGCAGAACTACCAGATGGAAGTGGTAGGTTTTCTGTGCCTGAAATCTTTACGTTGAGACTGGGTGCCATTTTGGAAAACATGCTTTCTCCAGGCGTAACTTAGTAGGTTTAGTGCAGGGTGAGAGGGGGAAGTGTCGAGTGTTTCTGTTTCCCTGGTCAGGCCAGAGCAGCTGGTGTTTGAGCCTCTGCTCCTGCCACGCTCCTCTCAGCACTGCCTTATTACAGAGGAAAAGGAACTTTACAGAGGATCCCAGATCAGTGTCCCTCTTTTCACAAGCCACGTCTCTTATTTCTGCCGCCTCTCTGTAAAATGCCGTGAACGATGAAGTGTGAATCACTGAGATTTGGGGCTCCTGGGAGACAAAGCAGGGGAGCTATTTGTGTAAAGCTGAGACACACGAGTACCACGGTTAGATCCTTTCCTCGTATCTATGCCTGGCTGCTCCTCTGGACTTCCTTCCTGCCTCCCAGTGTTGCTGCTCTCCCTCTCCGTTACACATGCTGTCCTTCCCTCACGAGACACAGACAGGCTGTAAGGAGGGCGAGTGAAGTACAGATGGGGCCCATAAAAGTTATCCAGCTCACTATTATGGTGGCTTTCAACAAGTAAATCACATTCCAGCAATAATTATCCTCTTTTACCAGCAAAACCTTACATGCTGTTGTCACCCTGAAACTGGGATTAATTGCTGTATGATGTTTATATAGTTTATTTGGGTCTCACTATATATAAAAATATTTTTAATTCATATTAAAGGAATTATATTTACTAATAAATTCATATTAGAAGACTATCAGAGAAGCTGGACTGTTTGAAAAAAGCACTTTACAGTGAAAAAAAGTAGCATTTAATTGAAGGCAGAACATTTTGCGGAGGGACGTGGATTTTGACGAGGTAGCTTCTGAGCATCAGAGTCAACTCTCCAGCCAAAGACAAAGGGATGCACTGAAAGCTCCAGAACAGACGACCTGACACAACTGAATTTTACAGCTGTTCAGGTGCATTTGCACTGCTTTTATCCTGGGAATGTTTCTGGAGCAGTCAGTGAAGTTACCTGTGTGTAATTCTGGATTAATCCTTTGCAGACGCAGCTACAGACCACTCAGGTAAATAATGAGTGTGCTGCAAGAGATAATCAAAATCAGGCTCTCCTTGTGCATATCCACTCTTCCAAGATGGGGGGTAAGCCTCCATGCTGTATGGGACTCAAAAACACAAAGCTAGCCTAGTCGGGGGTGTGCATTGCATCACAAATTTGGGCACAAGGACAAGGAATACCTCTAGCTTCATTTATACTGCAAATGAAAATAATCATAAAGATACAAGCCACCAAGGTGCAAAATGAGTTTTCCAATTCATAAGCACAAGCCACCACGAGTTAAAACCTCTTGGTTTCTTCCCATAGTGCCCCAGGCAATAGTTTTCATATATATTTCTCCATGGTCAGAAGTCAGAGCAGACCACTGCTATCTAAGACCTTGACTTTTTTTCCCTGACAGTTACAATTATTACAGCCCGGGGGACTCATTTTCTCAGTCTGGCCACCCGCTGACCTAGCCTGCAACCAGAATACACTTTAAAACAAACAAACAACAGCTAGGCTCCCCTCTCTTCACTCCTCCTCCCCCAGCCCTGGAATATTTTTACACCGTGCCCCTTGCAAAAGGATATTAGCCACTGTTGCTGAAGGCACAATCACATTATCAGCACTGTTCTCTCTCCCTTTCTCCCTCTCCTCCCCCCAAAGATAAATTTTTTATGTTGCTATTTTCTTCTCTTTTGTATTTGGCATTCGATATTTACGTGATAAACTGCAGAGCTGCTACTAAATGGGCCCTGATACAACTTAATAAATACATAACAACATCCAGACTGCGCTGTATTACTTCGCTGTGTCCTGGGCTGCTAAGGATCCTTGGAGATAATGTCAGCTAAATAAAAGTTACGGCTTAGTGTAGGGAAAATAGATACTCATTTATTCTGAAATAATTACTTGTGCGTTAAATGACTGCTGTTGCAATGATCTGGCCAATAATTCTGTCTCTCCCTGTTTGTCTTTCTGAAGTGCACACACGCTCTGCGTTTCTCTCCTACCCAGAACCCTGCTGTCGGAGCACCTATACTCCTCGGGAGGAATATGTAAGTAACACACAACTAACAGTTTTTCTACTGGGAGATTGTCTAGTGCTCTAGTTGGGGAATGTCCCCAAGCAAAAGCTTGACATTTGTAGGATAAACTTTTAGAAAGAAGCCTGTGTGTAGGTGTCCTGCTGAACCGAGGCGTGATTCGGTGAGCACTGCAAGGTGCAAACCCAGGGGCCAGGCCTTGCTAAAGAAAGACATGGAAGGAGATGCAGCAAAAAGTTACAGAGAGAAGCTGTGATGGAGATAACTCACTTCCTTCTAAAGTGCACAAACTTTTCTCTATTCTTCTTGTCATACTTGAACATTTCTAAAGTTTTTTACCTAATATTCAGCATCTTTAATTTTTTTTTTTTTTTTTTTCATATGGGAAGCAATTTAAACTGGGTAATTGCTAATCACACAACATACAAAATCTTCCTCCCACATATGCCAAGTGTTGGCCAACATTCAGTGAGATTTTCCAGCTGTGCTTGAGTGATCGGGGCCATCACTCAGTGTCTGGAGACATTCCTCAGAGATCCCTGCTCACAAAGTGCTGTTTCTTCAGGTGCAGGCACCCAGGCACTTCACTAGCCTTAGCTGGTGCTGGGATGCCTTTGTGGAAGTAGCATTTCCTTGTTTAATTCCTGATAATAAGACTAGTCAGAAAGTTAGTCTGAGACGTTAGGATGGAGGTAACCTATGAGAGTTGTACATCCATAATTCACATGAGGTAACGTTAGCTCCTACGCTGTATATACGGGTGTTCTGTTATCTTTCCGGGAAGAAAGGAGTAATTATTCTTCTTCTTATAATTAGAATTAGCACTGGTTGGTTTTTCTTTACCAGAGTCTTTTCCAACTGTGTTCTAATTGCTGAAATCGTCGGTCTAAAGTACCATCAAACCAAAATGAAGCCAGGCAGACTCACACAGGCTGCACAACTTTGCAACACAAAGCCACTTTACAAAGAGTTTAGCTCTATAGAAACCCCGGTGAATGCTAGGAGGAACCCCAGCAAACTTTGCCCGATGCTTCAAAATGCACCACAGGGATCCTGTGCTTGTTACCTCCTGACACCGTGGTTCTGTAAAGGCGAAAGCGTCGCGCGCTCCGTGCAGCCCTCACCCCGGGGTCCTGCGCATTCAGCGCTAACATCGGAGAGTTTCAGATCTCACAAAGGCGACAACAAGGACCTTTGATTGCCCCCGTTGAAGCTCCTGGTAAGAAGCAGGTCACTTCTCTCCAACCCCTCGGAGCCTAGATGTGTGGATGTTTTCATGCCCGCTTGACAGGTGACTGTTTTACCAGACAGGGTTGTCAGTGCTGCTGGGGGTTATCTGGATTTAGCTGTAGGCAGGAACTGAACCACAATGAGCATTAAAAAAGCTCACTGTTCTTCGTTTGTTTAGAGACAAGCCATCTCAAACTTGTTTGAAGCCTTTTTTATTGCATTCACACTCTTGTGCCAAGCACTGAAAGATTTACTTTGGCTATTGCTGTAAGATGGAAAGCATATGAATGCGTGGCCGTCTGCCAGCTATGGGTGAGCCGTGAAAGGTCTGCTACAATGGACGGTTACACGGAACAAATGTGAATGCACCGGGCAGACGTGACTAAAGAAAGGCTTTGGCACTCAAAGAGCTGCTTGAGGTTTAATCCGGTGACTGAAGTAAGGTCAAGAGATAACACGTCTAACCTGCAAAGCTTTTAGCTGTGCGGCGGCTGAGAAGTCGTAGGCTACAGGTACGCGCACGTGTCGTCTGAGGTGACGGCTGCTGGTCTCCCCTTGCGGGCTCCGCCGCAGCCTCCGTCTGCAAAGGAGAAGACCCAGTTGGACTTACCCAGTGCAAGGTACCCCAATTGCTGTTGTATATTTCTTGCAGATGTTGCCATAATTTTGTTGCGGTACAATTTGACATACGACTCCCTGCTGCATCCGAAAGGGGCACATTATCTCAATTAATGTTTCACAGCAAACATGGCACTGATAGTATTCATGGGACTAAAGACTATTACCATTTGCATGGTGACTAGCACAAGAATTATGACTATGTGTGTTTTCTGCAGCAAAATTTGCCCTCGGGCTCCCTTTTTTTTTTTTTCTTTTTGGCTTGTGACAATGTTCCCTTTTTCTTCCTCCTTCTGTTTTGATTTCTACTTAAAGTTTTATGGCTCTGTCCCCTCCAGGGTGCTATTATCTTGTATGCTAATAGGGCTATGCATATTCTATTAGCGTTGTCAGTGTGAGATAAGAGGCACATTCTGTAAGGAGCACTCAGGGGGTAATAATCACAGCAAGGGGTCTCAATGTTAGTACATTATCAGTCATCTTCACATTTCAGTGGAGCCTGTTTATGCACCTCTTCAGCTGCGCAACTCAGACACTGAAAATTGCTGAATGTTTACAGAAACTGTTGTAGAGGAACATAATGGGATTTGAGATTGACTTGATAAAGGAGCCTTCTCCCTCGTTGCTTCCAGATACAAGATGCTCGTAACTATGCAATAAGTAGGATAATATGTTATATGGCAGTTAGCAGCTAAAAGCAGGCTCTGATCTATATTTCAAGCAATAGAGCGGCTATCTAGGAAAAGCTTTCCGAAGGGTGCACACATCAGTGTTTCTTCAGAGATTTCTCTTCCTGCCTTGCTTTCTACACGGTGACACACAAACACAGGCACCTGGTTCACATCAGGAGGAAGGCTGACAATTTTTACACCCTTTCGTCTTGAACTTGAATGATTAGAAGAAAGTAGGCCTGTGGAAAGAAAATTGGTGACAGCACGCGAAGGGCAAATGAGTAACTATTTGCAACACTCTTCATTAGCTGAATAGCATTCCTTGGTGGCAGCAGTGGGCAATGGCATGTGAAATAGGTGTCATGCCAATGTTTTCTTCAACCGTCGACGACGGGACGGGCTGGTGAGGCAGAGGGGGGTCTTGTTGTTGGGCGTAACTGTTGCTTCTCCCAGGTCACCCGTGTTCCCGCTGAGATTGCCGGGGGTGGTGATGCTGCAGTCTGCCGGCCTTTGGCAGGCAGCAGGACTCCCTCCCCATGGACAGGTCATCTGCTGGGGTTAGGGTCTGCTCCCACCCCCGACTGGGGCCTTTCCTCAACCGCTAACCAGCGAGTCCATAAATTACAAAAAACTTTGTCTTTTTGGGGTGTTTTTTTTCTACTTTTCTGATATCACAGTTTCGAGGGAACCTTTCGCAGCGTTCGATTTTTCCGTGGAACTTGTAGGAGAAAAAGTAAAGCAGAGTGCTAGCTCTTTGTGTGTTATGCTAGAAATGTCTATCTACATAAATGGCATTTTAATAGCGTTTCCATATATCTCTCAGTAGTTTACTTCTACTCCAGCAGTAATAGCACATTTCTATGCTGTCTGACACCTGGGTTACAATCAGGTTAATCAGACTCAGAGTTATCATTTAGATGAGCTAAGGATAGCAAGAAAAAGGGATTTTGTTCATTTCTTAGGAAGGTAGGATCTGTAATTTGGTCTAAAATCAGGCATTTTGTAATAAATTCAGTGCCTGATTTTTCAGACTGTGGGAAAATAACCTAATGGGGAATGACAGAAAATACAGAGGTGAGGAACTAATCTCATATTTAGAATGAATGAATGAACAATTTTTGGAGACAGATAGGGAACTTTTCCTACAGTAAAACAACTTCTTTCTACAAATAGAAAACTAAACACTCTGCCATGGGCAACCCTCTTAGGAGAGCCTTAAAATGTTGCTCAGTAGAATTATGCAAATTCCTAAATGCATAGGTGCCTAGTTAGATGATCTAAACTTAATTCCTGGGAAGTAGCTGTATGCTTGCTCCAGCCAAACAATCATAACAAGGAGAAAAAGGGCTATGTTTTGGATCACTTCTGTAGTACTTAAGATTACACATGGATGTGAACACTCCTTACTTTAAAAATATTTGTCCTTGACATTTCCAGACACATGGCTCACACCAAATGTATGCAGCTCCATCTCCTGAGGGTCTTGAGATTAAAACCCCTGCTTTCTCACCTTGTGATCTGGCATTAATAGCTGATAGAAAAATCACATACATGACTGACATCTTCCTAGAAATGTGAGACTGTGGAATTAATGAATGCCATGCTGGAAAGCAGGGGTCAGTTTGGAAATAGGATTTCTGTTGCCAGCCATCCAGTCATGAACTGGACAATCTGCCGTTCATTTTTTTGCTTTAGCATTGAGGAAAATTGGTCTGGAGAATAAAGCAGTCAGAAAATAAGCAGCTATGTTTCCTTGGCCACTGGAGGTTGATGGACTTTTATGGCTTGTGGAAATCGGGCTGACTTCTGTTTTACAGAAGAGACGTTAGCACATTCTTCATGACTGCCAAGTTCTTTATCCTGCTGTTATCTGCAGGATAAATCTGCAGATCTAGAGGCTTAGGTGGCTCAGAGGGTTGATTGTCAGGCACTGTGTGGTGGTTAGGTCAGCAGTGGTGGTGCAGTGGTCTTAACCAGCTGCGCTACCAGCCTCTGGGTACTTGATGAAATGTTAGCAGAAGGGTCTCTGCCCTGTGTGCAGGAGAGGGGCATCTCCAGCCCCAAAGCTTATCCACCAGTTGAGACAGCCAGAGGGAATGGGCTGTGCAAATCTCCCTTCTGTAGCATTTTGTTACTTTCAGCAAGGCAATGTGGGCGATGGGCTTTATCTTCACGTCTGGAGAACTCCTATCGCCACAGCAGCAGTGCTAATATTTTTGTTGCCTGTTTTCTACATTTTCTGCTGCATCTGTCTCCCATTTTTCAACACTGATCTTGTCAGTGTGGCCATGATGAAATTATATTAACATACTGAAATAATATTATTCATAAATGAAACAGCTCAACCCCTGTACAACCATTTTCACTTGCGTGGATTTAGATTGCTAGCAGTTCTGTGCAACTAGTGATGGCCTCGATGAAAAAACTTCACTTGTGCAGAAACTAAAATGTTTTATCAAAGAAACAGTGTCTTTCTGTGTATTTTTAGAATGAGATAAAAACTTGAAAGCATTTTCTTTGGGGAAGACGGATTTCCTTTTCCCTTTTATTTCTTTCCATTTTTCTGTTCCCTGTTCTTTGTCATTTGCTCTTGGAGAAAGAAGGGAAGGGAAGGGAAGGGAAGGGAAGGGAAGGGAAGGGAAGGGAAGGGAAGGGAAGGGAAGGGAAGGG
>WTSP01008946.1:4581-15752 GCA_025331215.1 Actenoides lindsayi
TTCATCCTGACAAAGAGAATTGAATAAAACTTGTTATATTTTCTTCTTCTATTTTTTTTTTCTTTGCAGATTCCTTCTACCATCATAAATTGTAGCTCCAGAACCAAATGAGAGAGCAGGAACCTGATCTCAGACAGGTTGCTGCACTTTCAGTGATGAAGCCTCCTGGGACAGTGAGAGCTCTGGCCAATACCCAGTCCAAGCATTAGTGCTATGAAGTGTCTAATACGTGGGGAGCACCAGAGACCATCAAATACTCTTTCTGCCTAGGAAGTTTCCATCAGGAGCCATCTGGCATCCCCAGAGAAGTGCAGTCAGGGTACAAGAAGGACTGGGCTGCAGATACAGAGATTATTGTGCTCTATTGCCATATTCTAGTGGTTTCAGCCTGTGATCCCTGGACTTTTTCTAAGGCTGCAAAGAAGATAATTAAGAAAAGCAAGTCTACTGGTAACAGGCTTAGATATTTTCTGAATATTGTCTCCCCTTCGTGCAGGGGTCCATAGGTACATAGACTGAGCATGCAAAGATTAAAAATCTGTATTGGAGATACAGGCGAGGCTTCCAAAGTGCAGTCTGCCTGTTTTTGGAGGCTGTATGGGACAGGACTGCAGTGGCTTTGCAGGCCACTTATAGGGTCAGATACATCAAAACAGCACAGAGGAAATCTCAGACCTCCTGACGTTAGTGGAAATTTCAGCAATGACATGTCCCTCAAGCTTTGCTCTAAAACTCATGTTAGATTTTAAAATAAATTTTCAAGTATTTTTACCACTTAAAACCTTGGCCTCTACTATCAGAATGCTATCTTTCCTTCCTTCCTTCTTGCTGACTTTTATACTTACACACCCTGGTGATTTACATCTGGAAGTGTTAGCTGTGATATTTGGAGGCACCCAATGTACACTAATTACTTAACTCCTTTCCAGAAAGAAAGAAGGCAGTCAGGACTGAATGCTGATAACATTTTGAATGTTTCATGACAGCAGCACATCCAAGTGATCTGATCCCACCCTTATTTCCAACAAGAAATAGAGAAAGAGAAGGGGAGAAACTTGTTGTATCTCCCTTTGAAGCATAAAGCAAAATAAAAATGATCAGAAGTGGATACAGAGCTACCACAGGGGCTGCTTCAATAACACAGTGCTTCAAACATGCCAGTTTGTTAGAGCCCTAGGTGGTACTTCTCTGTGTTTGCAGGATGAACCTCAGCCAATAAAACAACTGTGCAGCACTCTTTCTCCTTTATTAAAAGGCTTCTGGCAGATAATAGAAAATTATCTTTTCAGACACTGCATAGGGGTTTTACTGCACTAGACAATATAATGAAAGATATTCGTTCTTCTGTAAAATTATTGAGGGCATTTTTAAAATAGTCTTTAGGAAGGTCAGCAGGCTGAGTTCCCAAACATACCTCAGTAATATTATCTGCAAATTCACCTCTAAACAATTTTAAAGACTCTCCACACCCATCAATATAGAAAAAATATGAAGTATTTCCTGGGCAGGGGGGAACAAACAAGGCTGTTCTTTGGGCTCTAACCTGCATCTTTCTGCTGTGTTGATTTCTCTTTCAGCTGAGTGAGCTGAACAGACTTGCTGTGTTGTTAGAGGAGCAAGAGCACCAGGGAGGGATGGGGGCTAGAGAAAGAAGGAGGAAGGGGGCAAGCAGGGTGGTATCCAACTGTGTGACATCTTGTCTTGAATCAATAGGTGCTTTAGCATTGGTTTCTATAGAGGCCAAGAGTGTCAGGAGATGTGGAGAAGGTCTGAATTCCAGGAATTTCCCAGTACCACATGGAGAAAAATGATGAAAGTCCCTGATTCCCCTACTTTCTTTCCCTTTCCTTACATTGACTTCCCAGAACCACTCAGATGTATTCCTCTTCACTGTTTCTTCATTACTGAAGGTAGTTGAGAAAAGCAAGAAGCACTTGCAGGTCTGGATTAGTGAGCTCCATCAGGGCTTTGTTTTAGTTTATCAGGAACTCTGACATGTGCTGGGCTGTGCCAGTTAAGATCCAGCCATTACTCTTAACGGCACCTGGCAAAGAAATACCAGTTTATACTGTCTTCATTCCTATGTACACAGAAGAAAGAGCATTTAGTTTTATAAAACTACTGTGCACATCCCAGGTCATCACCAGAAGAAATTTATACACCAAAAAGCCTGTCCTCAGCCTGGAAAACCACAGTTACCTATGGTTGCTCTTTCTATGTGATCTTGTATTTCAGCTGAGAGAGGTTCACTGTGATTTAGTGAACTGCCTGGCCTCTAGCAAGAACAGTAACTCTTTATATTTTAAGTTGAGGAGGGTATTTAATCATCACAGTTTGTTCATGCTTTGTGTCATGCTATGGAACGAACCAGCTTAACATGAAATACTCTCTTCTTGCACCTCCTACCTCTCACACTTCCTGGCACTAATTAGTAAATCTGACACAAAGTGCTGGATCCAGCGTATTTGGGAGACCTGGAACTTGGCTCAGCTCCACATTTTACAATGGATCTTTCACATCTCAAATAGCTCAAAGCAAAACCACAGATCCTCTCAATCCTTAAGCTTTGGCATGTTTCAAATCCAGGTCTTGACCAGTGTGCAAAGACAGTGAGTCAGATGAATCATATATGAAGCACAATTTGAGAAACTAAGTGGTTGTTGTTAAGGTTATTATGAGTCCTTCAAATCATTTGAGAGCCAGAAGCCTTCAGGATTCATCATTTTTCAATAAATCCAGCCAAAAAAGTGCCAGCTGGACATTCTTGCTCTGGACTATCATTGTAATGACATTTTGTAACTGAGCATCTTATTCTTTTATTAGCTCCAGTAGTCACATTTTTTTTGTGCCATTCCACATGATGCAGATAAATATAACTACCACCTACTAATGTGGCCTCAGAAACAGTGTTCTGAAAGCTTCCAAGTTCACTAGTATAGAAAGATAGCATCCTATCTTTATGACATACAAAATATAGCAATAACAAATCAACCTTCTCTGGCATGGTCTGTTTCTCGTCATTTGTCTTAAATGTGTCTTAAGCTACAGACCTGTCAGTTCGATCTCGGTGCCAGGGAAGGTTATGGAACAAGTCATCTTGAGTGCCATCACATGGCACATACAAGACAACCAGGTGAACAGGCCCAGCCAGCATGGGTTTACAAAAGGCAGGTCCTGCCTGACTAACCTGATCTCCTTCTACAACAAGATGACCCTCCTAGTGGATAAGGGAAGAGCTGTGGACATTGTCTACCTGGACTTTAGTAAAGCCTTTGACATTGTCTCCCACAGCATTCTCCTTCAGAAACTTACAGCACAAGGCTTGGATAAATACACTCTGCACTGGGTAAAAAACTGGCTGGATGGCCACACCGAAAGAGTGGTAGTGAACGGAGCTAAGTCTGGCTAGCATCCAGTCACAAGTTGTGTTTCCCAGGGTTCAGTACTGGGGCCTGTTCTCTTCAGTACCTTTATTAATGATCTGGATGAGAGGATTGAGTGTACTTCCAGTAAATTTGCAGATGACACCAAGCTAGATGGGTGTGTTAAACTGCCAGAGGATAGGGAAGCTTTACAGCAGGACCTGGACAGGTTAGATCAGTGGGCTAAGGTTAATTGCATGGGGTTCAGCAAGGCCAAGTGCCAGGTCATTCACTTGGGTCATAACATCCCCATGGTAAGCTACAGACCTGGGAATGTGTGGGTGGAAAACTGCAAGTTGAAAAAGGACCTGGGGGTATTGATCGATAGTCAACTAAATATGAGTCAGCAGTGTGCGCACATGGCCAAGAAGGCCACCTTCTAGTACAAGCATCTTGGCCTGTATTAGAACTACTGTGGCCAGCAGGAATAGGGATGTGACTATGTCCCTGTACTCAGTACTGCTGAGGCCACACCTTGAGTATTGCATTCAGTTCTGGACCCCTCACTATAAGAAGGACGTAGAAGTGCTGGAGCATGTCCAGAAAAGGGCAATGAGGCTCATGAAGGGCCTAGAACACAAGTCCTGTGAGGAGTGGCTGAGGGAGCTGGGGTTTAGTCTGGAGAAGAGGAGGTTGAGGAGAGGCCTTATTGCTCTGAAAGGAGGTTGGAGCGAGGAGGGGGACAGCCTCTTCTCCCTGGTGATGTGTGATGGGACCAGAGGGAATGGATGCAAGCTGCTCCAGACGAGGCTTAGGCTGGATATTAGGAAACATTTCTCCACTGAAAGGGTTATCAAACATTGGAATGGTCTGCCCAGGGCAGTGGTGGAGCCACCATCCCTGGAGGCATTTAAATGGTGTGTGGACCTGGTGCTCAGGGACATGGTTTAGTGGTGATCTTGCATTGTTGAGTCAATGGTTGGACTGGATGATCTTAAAGGTCTCTTCCAACAAAAGACATTCTGTGATTCTTTGTTATCAGGTTTTGACAGTAACAAAGCCTCTGTATGTGGAGGGGATGGGATACAGTCCCTTCTGTTTTAAATGTTTATGCCTTGGCTGCTTCTAAGAGCAAAGGACTGAATTAGTTGACCCAAGTAGTCCTTCCAGTTCTATGTTCTTTATTAGGAAGTTCTCACTAATCCGTATGTTATGGAGGAGCCATTTGTTTCAGAAGTGCTCTTCCTAAGGACACAACTATTTCCAGTCTGAACTTTTCTCTAGTTTGTATTTCTTTTTTTCTTTTTTCATGATATCTCCATGTCTGCAAAACCAGATTTTCTGTTCAATCAAGGTGTTTCCACTTTTTCCTTCTGCAGCTGACTTGCAGGCTTCAATTTGTCTAGTCTGATGATGGCCACATAGCTTGGTATTTCTAAGAAATCAAAATTGGCTGAGGTATAAAAACCCATAAGGGAGTGCACAGAATAGGCCATTGCATGTATATGTGCCTACTGGCATGTGAATTCAGCTTTGTCTGCACATGAAATTAAAAGGATTTGCAGACAGAAGGAATGCAGGAGCCTTTGGGGTACAATTGTCCTATTTTTGTCTTCTATTTCTACCAATCTGGCCAAGACTTGAACTCAGGAATGAGCAATGAAGGTTACAAGTAGTGAAGTGTCCTCTCTCCCGTATTAAAATTACTTCTGCCTTATCTTGTCAAAATTGTATAATTTGTGTCACCACATCACCAGCCAAGCCACAAACAGACCTTCCAAACTATGAGCTCAGCCCACAAATCACACTCATTAAGGCTTCAAATTTTTGCAGAGTACAAATAAGGATCTTTCTAACTTCACTTATGCCTGTTTATGAAACCTCTATAATTCGGTCATCATTCCAAAAACTCTCTCATACAAATTTACAGAAGTTGGCACCTCTGCTATCATAAATGAATCACAGAGGATAACAACTTTATTAAGTTTATACAACATGGCTCTGAAATAGCAGTGCTATGTGTGTAATCAAGGTCTCAGAGAGCAGTGGCAGTGCTTTCACTGGGTTACGCATGATCCAAGAGGACAAGGGTGAGCATAACACCAATAATGTGCTTCAGTAATGGCAAAATAAAGAGGAGCGTTAATCTTCAGGCGTGCACATGGCTTGCAGTTCTCCCAGTCAAAAACATTAAAAATTCAATGTTTTATTAAATAGGTTTCTGCAGGGAAAAATGCTGTACTACTAATTAGGAATGAAATATTAGTGCCAAATAAGCAAGCTTACTCTAAGTTAATGTTCACAAATTCTCACTTGCCTAGTAGGAAAGATTAGTTAGATGATGATAAGTCTAAAGACTGATTAGGTGTGTAATCATGGTGTTATTATGTTAATGATTTGTTTGTTATGTTTGTTATGTTATCAACAAAAAGATTAAGCAAATCCCTACATGAAAGCTAGAGGTGAAACAGTCTGCTGGAGTTTTTTTGGGTAGCAGATCTATATATTATCGTAATTTCTTTCTGGAGCACTTACTGTTGTACTGGGCACTTTTCAGTTCTCACAGGAGGCAAAAATCATAGTCTTTGTTGAGCAGTTTTGCTCACAGTTGGTGGTGTTCCTTGGACTGACCTGGTTTAAGAAGGCTGCTTATTTCAGTAGACCTTGATTCACCAGTTAAACCACTGATCAGGGCAGTGGGGAACATCTTTTAACATAGAAAAGGCACCTTTGGCAGGAGAAACAGCCTGGAGTTATGTAAACTTCTTGATATGTCAAGTCTGAAAGCTCTTACAAGCATGGACCACTTGTGCTGGACTTGATTAAACTATATGGCTGGGCACATTTCAAATGCACACTGCCTGGGACCCAGATGTCTCGCTGCCGTGCTACAGGCTTGCTGTTACCCTGCCAGCAGCACTGCTTTTGCAGGTTGTTATGCTCAAATCTGAGCCTTCTCAAACAGAGCATGTAAATGAGGTGGGTGGCCAGAGGGTCTTTGCCATGAATTGCCTCTGCCATATCAGCATGTGGCCAATAACTCAATCATGTTTGTGCAACAGTATGAACTAGGCCAGGAGGAGGATAAAATGCGGTTTGCATTCTGATGCAAACAACGTGCTCAGACTCTGTCTGCAGCATGATGCAAGTATCTTGCAAACACTGATATCTTGTTCCTGTTCCAAGGTTCATTTCTTTCCTTGTGAGGGCTGGTTTTGGTAGTTTGGTTAGGTTTTATTTTCTCTCCTTCCTACGCCCATTTGTTTTAAACCTTCAGCTTTTAAGATATATGTCTTGCAGAATACTTCCTGCAGAGTTCTGGTTAAACACAGATGGGCAGAATACTGGATATTTCAGTCTACAGTGACATAAATATTATGACAGTGATGGGTTTAGGGTGGGGCTTATTCAGTTACCACTGTGGTTGCCCAAAAGAACTGAAGGAACACTTGGGCTCTTTGCCTGTGTAAACTCTCATAGCTTTCTTGAAATCAATACAATGCCAAATACTGCAACATCTGAATCTGACCCTCTATGCTTACAGACTAGATACAAAAGCAGCCTCTCACATGACAGTGTCTAGAGCTAGTCATGGATTTTTGACAGAAAGTGTCATGTCACTGAAATGGAGTTTTCCTGTACAAATCCTTTGCCATTTCTATTTGGGAAAGCAATAAAGAAACCATTTGGATTAATTTTAACTTTTATTTTAGACATATTTTAGAACATTTTTATTATTCCTAATAAAATTAATTTAATTTTCAGAGTGTTTCCTATTTTTTTCTATTTTTTCACCTAGAGTACTCCATCCAGTTGTGGAGCCCCTATTACAAGAAGGATATGGATGTGCTGGAACATGTCCAAAGAAGGGCCACGAGGATGATCAGAGGGCTGGAGCATCTCTCCTTTGAGGACAGACTGAGAGAGTTGGGGTTGTTCAGTCTGGAAAAGAGAAGGCTCCGGGGAGACCATATGGTGGCCTTCCAGTATCTGAAGGGGGCCTATAAGAAAGCTGGTGAGGGACTTTTTAGGCTGTCGGGCAGTGATAGGACTAGAGGGAATGGATTAAAACTAGAGATAGGTCAATTCAGGTTAGACATTAGGAAGAATTTCTTCACCATGAGGGTGGTGAGACACTGGAACAGGTTGCCGAGGGAGGTGGCGGAAGCCCCATCCGTGGAAGTTTTTAAGACTAGGCTGGATGGGGCTCTGAGCAACCTGCTCTAGTGGGAGATGTCCCTGCCCACGGCAGAGGGGTAGGAACTAGGTGATCTTTAAGGTCCCTTCCAACCCTGACGATTCTATGATTCTATGCTCTAAGTCATACCATCATCAGTACATTGTGCTTGCCTGAAAGGTTGTCTTACACACTTTAGACCTGAAGTCCAAACAGCTTTCTAAAGACAGATCTTCTTCCTGTGAGGTCCTTGAAAACGGCAAACAAACACCCTGTCTGGGCATAACACTGCAACATGATTATCTTCTGGCCTCCTTGTGCACACAAAGTACAAACATGGAGCCATCCTAGCACAGTCACTGGATAAAAAATATAATCTTGAGGGAGACTCTGAGGAGTAACTGAGGCTAACATCTGTTACCTATGTGATTCTTAAAAGTAAAGTGTGTAATTCTAATGCCTGAATTTTAGATACTGTATGTTAACATGTGTCTGATACCTGCTCCCAACAGATGGCCCAATTCTCCTGCAGGTCTTGTGTCGTATCTGCCAGCTCCACAGGTGTACTGAGTACATTTTAATAATTTAAATGCTGCTATATAACTGCATGACATCACCCAAATTGTTCCCTTGACACACCATGTGAAATAATCTTGAGTTGCAGACATGGAATCAACATAAAGAAGTTGAAATGTCTGCAGGAAGAAGAGCATTCAGTGACAGGTAATATTCTGAAGTTTCACAAGCTCCTTTTGGTTTGGAAAAGCCAGCCAAAGTTTGAATATGTTAACAAATGTTATCTCAGCCCTGTAAGGCAGAAGAGCAGGTTGGAAATCTCAGTGGCAGTCTCCTCTAAAATGGCTTAACACATCAAACTTAGCCTGACTGCTGCCAGCATCACTGCATTTATTTATTTATTTACTGAAAACACTGTGCTGACAGTCTCACTTTCCTCTTTATGCTGTTATCGGATGCAGAAACAATGAATGCCTTTAACTTTCTATGTTCCACTTTAGCTGTCCCAAAAGGCCAGAAGCTGACTTTTATTCAATCTTTTTCTTTACAACATGTTCTCTTTCCTTTGGCTTCCTTTTTTATCTTTTTTTTTTCTTTCCTTTTTTTCCTTTACTTTTTTTTTTTCTTTTTTTTTTTCCTCACATATTTTTTACTGTATTTTATTTTATTTTATTTTTAAAGTGTTTAACCTACTGGATCCTTGAGTGGCAGTCCTTGCCAATTATCATTCATTTTAGCAGCTAAAATTTGTCTTGTAAATGCTCTCCTCATTCTGTCAGTTGTCTCTTCCATGAACCTTTAAAAAAGGGTGATATAAGCACAGGACATTTCCTATTATTATACTGAACAATGAAGTGCTATTTAAATTGATTCTGCAATAGAAAAGGCATCTATGTACAAACTGTTAGTGCATGTCAGTACTCTGAATCTATACAATTGTAAATGAAGCAACATAGAATGATGTGAATCTGCTTCCTTCTTCAAAATGTTATTATACTTATCTCCAGCAGCCTAGCATTTCATAGCTTCTTAGAAATGAACAGATATTAAACAACAACGCATATGCAGTAAAAATAAATACGTTTTTTTTCTATGTAATGTTTTTAAAATTCTGCTGTAGCATAAAAAAGTATCATAAGGGTCAGTTTGTGTCTGGGAAATCATCTTAAAGGACTAGATATATAACAAAGCCCATAAAATCTGCTGGGCCATCAGGATCTGGTCTGACTTCATTTGCAGTTTGTACAGGACATGGAGTCTAGACTGCTAGTGTCCTAATACCCAATCAAAGCCCAGGTGGCTGCAATTATGACTAAAATACGCATTTTAAATGGGTCAAGGTATAAAAGATGTGTTTTCTCACACTTTCAAAGAAAAATAATATTTTGCAAGATCATTCATAATTGCTCTGTAGTAGCACAAATTTATACTATTGTGAATGCAGTGAATTAATTGCTTGTAAATAGCACTGAACAAAAAATTCTTTTGTTCAAGTGATAGATATTTATAGATCTGCATTTTTTTTATTTATACAATGGACATGTTGCAAGTTATATAAATAGTACACATTTTTATAGTGTGGGTTTTTTTAAAATAGTGAAACAGTGGCAGCAAAGCAGAGTCCCTAACTGATCAGAAATCATTTGTATCCATAATTTCGATGTATTCAATGCTTACCTTCAAAGCAGACATAAAATAATTTTAGAGAAGTATGAATAGTTCATGTAATGCAAAAAATTTAAAGATCTATTATCTACAGAATATATAATAAAATTTTTCTTGTTATTTTTGAGTGAATAAGACATGACCTTTAGTCAACAGTTTTGACAAGTATTCCTTTTCCTGCTGTGTTTATTTTAATACCTCAATATTCTACTTTTAATGGCTGAGAAAGATAAGTAAAATTTTCTGAAAGTTTGAATCTTTTAAAAATATTTTACACTGAGAACTCTTTATTTCTATTGACAAACTCCAAGAAGAAAAATCTGTTAAGCAAAAAATTAAGTTCTTGTTTTGTTTTCGTAATTTGCATCCCAGATATTTATCTACTTCTGTGCAAAATTAGTGTAAAAGGTGAGTGGATTACAATGGTAGACTTAAATATAACTATCCAACATCTGAAATGTTAGCTTGTCATATCCTAAGGAGTCTGGATAGATTTTCATCCTTTGGGATTGTCATCGAGAATTCTGTCTCTGGATATCGGAACAGCTTGTAGACTTAAGTTAATAAAAGTTTATATGTGAAATGTAAAATGCAAAGATCAGATAATCATAGAATCATAGAATCCTAGAACAGAGCTGTCTGGAATGATTTTATGTACTCTGCTATTTCTTTTCTAGCTACCAAATTTTGTTGAGACTGTACCTCTGTCTTCTTGCATAGTAATGTTACAATTATGTCCATGAGAATGTAATACAAACCATCAGCAAGCTAGAAGAGAATAACATAATCTTATCCAACAGGAAAAAAAGATTGAGAACATAAATAGATTTGAAATCTGCATTTTTCTGGCATTTATTATACACAAGAAACCGTGTCAGTACAGTGTCAGGTGTATGGAAGACTAAGAACTATTACAGTGGAAGTTGGTTGCCAGTTGGGATACCATGATACCTCAGAATATCTTAGATGGCACTGAATACCTACATAAAGGCAAAAACCTTGTGTCCACCTTGCCAGTACATGTTAGGGCTTCTTTGATGATACTAAGTGGAATCACCTTCAAGGGATCACATGGAGAACTACCTAGAAGGACTACAGAAGGAAAGCGCCTAATATTTGCAACTATATCAAGTTTAGACCACATTATTTAGTTTGTGGTCTAAATAAACATAAGCAGAGATTTCTTACTTAACTAGAGAACATGAGTTAAATTGGAAGAGGTTGTCCCAAATAGTGGTAACTACTCAGAAATTACTGAGACTTCAAACCTTGAACTAGATATTTTTCCCTTACGTAAGCATTTCTTTGTCGAGGAATGGCTCGAGGAGCAAGGAGGACATGAATATGTGAAGCATGAACAAGCCAGCAGGCTAGCTACGGGTCCGTCCTTGAGCAAGTGATAAGAGGAGATGAATAACAAAAAGACAGCTAATGGTCGGAACTGTGCCCAG
>WTSP01008946.1:15852-34756 GCA_025331215.1 Actenoides lindsayi
CTTGGAAGTTTTTAAGACCAGGCTGAATGGGGCTCTGAGCAACCTGATCTAGTGGGAGGTGTCCCTGCCATTGGCAGGGGGGTTTGAACTAGGTGATCTTTAAGGTCCCTTCCAACCCTGACAATTCTATGATTCTGTGATTCTACGATTTTATTTTGCAAAAAAATATCTTGGTCTATTGATTTTATTCATTTTTTTTCCTAAAAGAGGTACAAGTTAAGCACTTGGAAATGAAGCAAATATAAAGATTACAGCTGGCCCCTTACAGAATTCTTGCTCAATGCATACTGAAGACCACATCTATGTATCATGATGTGAAAGAGAAACAGATCTATATAGAGAAAACAAACATTGAAATAATCATCAAGTTAATTATGTTACCTCAGTGGGATGTAAATGTGCTTAGTTTTAAGTACTCTATCTAGGGGCTTTGCTGAATAGGCAAATTGAGTAACTTGATGGATATCTGCAAGCTCTAAATGAAATAACAAAAACATACTGAAAGGAGTAAAGGCATCACTGGGATCCATTGAAACCTACGTATTATCACTGAAACAATAGCCCCAGCCACAGCAGGTTTTATTTTTCCATGTCAATGACAATAATAGCTTGAGTGAATCACAGTTTAACACACACTGTATCGACCAAAAATGGTATTTAGTACAGAATTATCCATCCTGAGTTTAGTTTCCAGTCTATTTCCAGTTCACTTCCATATTACTATAAGATTCTTGTTAGTCCAAGCTGGAACACAATTTGGGATTGGTTTGTGTTGGGTTTTTTTTATTTCAAAACTTATATCAGTTTTTCCCCAGGTAGGAATACCAGGTCTGCAGAGACTAAGAGGTGAGTTCTGGCTGCCAAACTTGTGGAAGGTAGACAGGGAGATTGCAAAGGTTGGCTCTGTTGCCAGGGCAAGCCAATACCAGGCCTCTGGGGAAACTGTGAAGAATGGTGCCAAGTGCAATGTGGCTTTTAGTCATCATAATTGTATTTATAAAACCACCAGGCCACCTGCTCAAGTGCGTGAGTTGCTGCTCAGCTGATTAAAACACAGTATCCAGGTCATAAAATATGCATTAGAAGAACTAGACGAAGTGTTAACTTGCAGCATAAAAAGGGAGCAAACTTCATCCTTGAGCAAATACAAGCAAACACAAAACTTATAGATTGCCCCAAATCTGGCAGCATCACTGTTGTAGGACAGGGGATGACAAATCAAGGGTGAGTTGGAGCTGCAGATAAGCAGGACTCAAGCTCTCAGATGGCCTCTGCTAGGAGCTGCCAGCCTCCAGCACTGCTCCAGGGCTTTCCTCGAGCAGCATCTTTGACCACTGATGGTCTGCAATGCATTTGCTGACTTGATGTGACAGGTCTCTTGACACTCCCTTACCCTCGCTGCAAGTAGTATTGGAGGATATTTGTGCTACTTTGCTGCAAAATGCTAACATCTGATCTTTCTCTCCAGTCACCATAGTTACCTTTTCATTTGAAGGAAGGAAGGAAGGAAACTGTGCTTCACAGGGGTTTTTTTTTGTGTTTTTTGTTGTTGTTCTTTCAAAGGAAACTCAGTCAAGGCTAAGCACTGATTCAGTTCTGAACTTAATCACATCTTTCCTGTGTCTCATTAACAGTCTGTGAGATCTTCCCAGGCTCTTCTTTCTCTGTACACTTAGTAAATGAAAACTTTTAACAGTTATTCATGTACAGTGAAGTCTTGGTGTGTTTTGAGGATTTTCCACTACGTGTGTTAAGTACAGCAACAGTTAAGTAAACATCACCCTACCTTTTTCTGAGCAGCTAAATGACTGGTTTACTAGTAACTGGCATCTAAATATTCCCAGGTTTACTGTAAGGTCAGAATTGACAATACCTCTTTGCAGAGAGAGCATTTGCCATGAGCTTTATTTATTGCAAGCACTGGCCAGTACAGAAAATCTGAAAATATATTAAAAAAACCAAACCAAAACAAACAACAAACAACATAAAAATCATTTAATTAGTTAGGCACTTTGGGTTTCTTACTTGCTTGGAGCATTAATTCTGAAAAAAATGAGTTTTTGGAAGGGGGGACCTCTGCTCTGCATTTGGAACAGGTGGGGATATGGAGAAGGACTATAAAGAATTAAATTCAATTAGTAATCTTCATTGTTCATGGCAATAAGTGGGAATCTTCCTAGCCAAAAATAAATCGTTAACATTCATTTAAAGGAAAAGAACTTAAAGGAAGTAACTTATCAAAGACAAAAATGAAAAACAAGTTATAAATGTAACACCTATATGGAAGAGGATTGCTCTTGGAAATGCTGTGACTCAATAGGCTGGTCTCTGACATTGTCCTATGCCTTTGCTTTGGCAAATCAAGCAAGGACCACCTGGAAATTTCTGTTGCATCAGGGACTCCTCAGGTGGCAGAAAGATAAAACCAGAACAAATCCTCCCACATCTGTCCCCCTCTCCAGGAAGAGGGAATAAGGGAATGACAAAGCACTAAATTTTGGCTGACAATATAATCTCTGGAATCCAGATGAGTCTGTCGTCACTTAAGAGTATCATTGAGGCTTCTCTTAATACATACGGTCAGCTCTGTCAACATCTTATCACCTTTGTTTCACTCCCTGTGTGCCGTGCCGACGTGGGTTGGGGAGAGTGATAGAAGGGCTTGGTGGGCACCTGGTGCCCAGACAGGGTAAACCCACCACAACTGTCATGTTGATAACTACCATTTTAGTAAAAAAGGCTCTCTAAAAGTTATTTTCTTTGAGTTGGCTGCAGAACTATCAATGTACTGGTTGTTGGAATGAGATATTTAGCCCCTCAAAAATGGAAAAAGATTTAGATCTTGCCATGGCAGAACAGCAAATAAATCCCAAATATGTAGGCATTCTTCTGAGTCTTTTCCTCTATCACAAATAAAGAACCACTTGAGGGATATTCATGTATATGCACATCTGTTCACTCCTCCAATTTATTATGTACAGTACGTGTAACTGAAAAAAAAAAAAAAAAAAAGCCAATTTCTGTTACTCAAGTAGATAAATATTATTTTTTTTTCTTGAAGCTCTGTCAAATTGCTCATGGACTACATTGTGGCATTTTTCATTTGCAGACTATAGAATCAGCTTGAATATAGAGTTGAATTCAAAACAGAGTTTTCCAATTGGTACTATAATCAAAATTGCAACAGTGAAGCAATGGAGCTTTTTGCCCACAGAGGCTGGACAACCTCAGTCTGTGGAGATTCAAGATCCATTGGGACAAAGGCTGGAGCAACCTGCTCTGATTTCAGAGCTGACTCTGCTTTAAGTGGGAGGTGGAACTAGAGTCCCTTCCAGCCTGGATTATTCTACAATCCTGTAATACCAGAAAGCTGAAAAGTGTTTCAAATGTATAGAAACTGGTAAACAAAGGAGGCAGAGCTGGAAAACACATTATGTAGAAGACTGTTTAAACACTTTTTTAAACATCAAGTGATTCAATACATCATGACAATCAGGTGACACTGACACCCGGAGTGCCATTTATTGCTTACAGTTGGCTAGAAAGCTGTTTGCAGAAATGCTTTTGTAAATAAGATGAACAAATCTAAAGAAGAAAAAAATTCAGATTATTATTTTATTAATACTTGGAATTAGAAACAAATCTTAGCAACAGAAGAACATAAATTTATAAACTAAAAATTATGATCACACCAGGATTATTCAGATAATTTCCATGGTTATTAAACCTGCTTCTTTATTCTCTGAGATAATATTAGGGTGGTAGACATACACTAAACTGCATCTGCCATTACCCTAAGCGACTCAATTGTTTGTTTTTCAACTACAAAAGCGGTAAAGAAACTGTACAAGTATTCCTTAATGTAATTTACTATCCTACCACCATCTGCTACATTTGGCACTGAATGTGTAACTGAAATCCCTTTTATAAGTGTGCCCTGAACCAGGAAGCTGATTCAGACCAGAACCAATTATTGTTCTCAGTCTTTCTCAAAGCACACAGAAATAGAAGCACAGACACTAATCGTGCTTTCATTTTACAAGTGTTTGTGAGCATGAATGTGTTGAGGAATCTGGTTTAGGGTATAGTACCTCTGTCTGATGCTGCAAATCACTGATGCAAGTAATGAGAGGCAGGAACACAGTGAATGGAGGAGACACGTGAGGACCTCACAGCTTCTCACTCATGACCTGTGGCTGGGGATGGAGAAGTAGCTCCACGGCAAAACAAATGCCTGTGTCGTGCACATGTGTTGTCCATTGCCACAACTGAATGTGAGCCAGACCTCGGGTGAACACTAAAGAACTCATTTAAGATTCAGGGCTAGATCTCCAGCTGCTGCAAATCAGTGCAGTTCTCATGTTTCCTATGGCTCTGCAGCTTCCACCTCAGCAATACTCCCTCAGATGGTGGGGTCCTGCCCATTTCTGCTTTGCTCTGTGGAGCACTCAACAGCCATGCCTGGCTGATGACACCTAGGATTTTACAAAATTTATGAAACATGCTTTTGACAAGTAGTTCCAATGAAACCCGAAGTGAAAGAAATGTAAATGGACAGTCACAGACTCACTCCAGCTCCAGTAGTATTTTAAGTTTGTGAAGGGAGCTCCAGGCTTTGATGTGGCCATTTGACAGAGAGTAATATCTCCTGCTTTCTTGGAGAAGTGCTGGGAAAGCTCTCCTGGGGCTGTGGGGTGAAAACAGATTTGCATAGCATTCATGACGTGTTTCCAAGAAGTCTGATGTAGAAAAATGTATGTCACTCTCCAGACTTCTTTGGATGAGACCAATGACTGACTGAACATATACAGGACATCACTGGTAACATAGAGATTAAAAAAAACCAAACCTTTTTTTATATCAACTTTTACCTATGTATAGGAGTGGGTTTTTTGGTTTCAGTTCTGTCATACAGTAGCTTATTACCAGTGAAAAGTCTTGAGGCTTCTGCTAATTTTTTGATTAAAACTGGGAGCCACACCACTTCATGAGAGATGAATATCTGGCATTGGGAAAAGAAGGAAGGAACCCAAAAAGCTATTATCATTGGAAAGAACAGAGAAAAGAAAATGCAGATCTCCTATTAAATAATCAGTGCCAGAGAAGAAAGCCAGGATCTTCCCCATCTGCTGATGCTAAAGGAGAAGAAATACGAAGAGTAACAATGATCATGTCTGAAAACAGCAGAGTCAAAAAAGTGTTAATAAAGAAAAGATGCATTTACCTGCTTAGGAAGAGAAATTGACAACAGAGGCCAGTCTCAATAGACCAAGTGACTAAAGAGAATTGTCACAGTAAAGTGCATACTGCACAGTAGGATTTTGAGAAGGGAGAAGGGGTGCCGGATGTATGAGGGATTATGTTCTGGACAAAAATCACTATAAAGCTGATAGACAAATGCTTGAAGAATCTTGTGCAAAGAGCACTTATCAATAGTTTGCTGTCAAACTGGAAGGTCACATCATGCAAGCCCCATAGGAACTGGTCCTCTGGCCATTGTCATTCAATATTTTAATAAATCACTTGAATCATGGAATGGAGAGTACACATATAAGATTTGTGGATGACATCTTACTGGAAATCTCATGAGAATTTTTGAAGACAAGATTGGACTTCAAAATGATCTCAATAAATTGAATAAATGACCTGAAATCAATAAGATTCAATTCAATACAGATGCTGTATTTAGGGAGGAAAATTAGGAAATGGAGAACATCTGACTAGAGCACAGTATAGCAGTAAAGAATCTGAAGATTTTAGTAGTCACAAAATTGAAAATTAGCATACGAGTGGAAGAATAGTATGTGTCCATTTTTACTCAACACTGGTAGTATCTCAACAGTCCAGCCTGGGTGCTGCTGGGTGTTGTAAACAACACCACAGACCAATGACAAAAATGACAAGTAGATAAAAAAGCATTATCCTTACAGAAAATTAATCAGACCTTGTTTTTTCTAATCAAGAAATGAGAAATATGAGGCCTATAGGGAGGTAATGGAAACAGAAGGTGTGAAAAAGCTTATCATAATATAAAAGGTTATTCTGAAAAGGATATAAATCAGTTGTTTTCCATATTGACAAAAGACTGTACAAAGAGAAAGGGGCTAAGATTGCAAGAATGGAATCTTAGGTGAGGTATGAAGTAATTTCCAAAAAGGAACTAAGAATCTCTGTAAGATAAAGATATGACAGTCAAGGAGTCCTCAAAAGTGGTAATTGTTAACTTAACTTAACTTAACTTAACTTAAATTAAATTAAATTAAATTAAATTAAATTAAATTAAATTAGAGTTATTTGGACTGAGAGGGAAGGGAGTTGCCTGTAGCTATTCTTGCTTGTAACTATTCTGTCTTAATATAAGTGTCATTTTTAGGATTTCACTGTTGGCTTTGGCCCTGCTGGTTGAAAAGCAGCATCTCTATGAATTTCAAGTCTTTGTGTTGTTCCACACCAGTGGAGTATAGAGCAGTAGGTGGGCAGGGAGAAACCAGCACCTCACTGATTCCAGCCCGTTTTTCTGCAATAAACAGAGGCTCTGCCTGCAGGTCTACTAGCAAGTGCCCTTGTGCTTTGCTCAGCAACTTACAAAGATGAGATGGAGATTTCTGTAGGTTCAGGTTACCAGGAAACACTAGTGTCAGTATGGATCCATTGTTCATTGTGCTTCACGATCTTTGCTGAACTGCCATGCCTGCTCTCTTAGCTCTTTGGGATTAATGAGACCCAGACATTTTATCTGACCTCATTATCCACCTATTCTCCAGCTAGAAGCCTCCTTTGGTCATTCTTTTATCTGCCTGCATCACATCTACTGTAATAAATGAGATGTATTGAATAAGCACCCATCAATTTAGGCACTACTGGCTTTTCCAATTTGCAAGTTTTGTATGTTTACAGAGTGTGGATAAACATTGATAGCCATGTCATTCTTCTGTTGTTTGGAGGGAGCATTTATCATTGAGATTTATTATCTAATGAATTAAAGAAGTAAACAGAAGTTGAACATCAGTGATATTTGGAAGAAAATGTAGCACAAATTGGTTTAACGTCTTCTGTAATTTAGCATCATTCTCTCAAGGTTTGCATCTTACCCCTAATATTTTGCATGCAACCTTTTAAACTTAGGCTTAGTCTTCAAGAGCAGTGGGAACTGTGATATCAGGGCCTATTTTAATTTAGACAGTAGCACCAAAAGTAATGGAGGCGTTAACACCAGAGGTCAGGAGTGATGATAAGGGTCAGAAGTATAGGAATACAACCAGGATTCCCTTCAGCATATATGCTCAAACCTGCAACGGCCTGAGCTCCTCCTTCAATATGGTATATAAACTTGGCTCCCATCTTAGTTCTGGAAGAGCACAGGGCACCACCCCTTCACTTGGACTTTGCCCTAAATTATCTTATTACCTACATTAACATCTCCCTAACCGTAACAACTCTCTCTTTGAATTTCAAAAATCCTCTTATTGAAAGGGAAGAGTTACTTTCCTATAACAGGAATACGATGGGAAAAGTATGCTAGCATTATTTGTCGTATTTGCAATCTATCCACTTCTTTTCCCCTCGGTGCAAGCATCATAGAGGAAAAATACAAATGTGCATATGCAGAGAACAGAATTGTAATTTCAATATCCAGCCAGGCTGTATTCTTTTATTTTTTAAGGGAAGAGAAAAATGGGACTGCTTTAGAGGCCAGCACAAAGAAAAAGGATTGCAAAGACTTATTGCTTCAATTAACTTATGACAGAAAACTTTATTATAAATACAATGTTATTCCTTCAAAAGAGACAAAGATTTTCTCCCCTAAAGAGAATTAAGAATACTTACTTCAAAAGATACCGTGCAAAAAAGACAAGTTTCATGGAATGTCATTATAAATTGTAAGACTTCAGCTAACTTTTATTTCTATGACACTGGTAGCAACCCTTCTTTGATTCTGACAGTAGTAAATTAAGCCAAAGGCAAGTGTTTTGCAACATGTCACCTGAAGCACTGTTTTGTTTGCTAACTTTCACATGAAATATTTGCCGTGATGTTGATTTAAACCTACAAAGATAGACAGTTTGCAGTAGAAGTATCTACACACAAAATACAAGAGCTCATTGGGTCACTGTGGGTTCAATGGATGAACTATTGAAAGCTACAGACATGCATAAGTGAATATGAATAAAAGCATAATAAAAAATTGCAATGGGAAGTGAGACTAAGCGATGTGCTCTGGTGTTACTGATTTGAGAAATCTCGCTGCTTCTAAAGTCATAGAGTATTATCATAAAATAGTTTTGGCTGGAGGAGACCTTCAAGATCATCAAGTCCAACCTTATTCCTATCCATATCAAAAACCACTAAACCATGTCCCTAAGCATGACATCTAAACGCCTTTGAAACACTTCCAGGGATGGGGACTCCACCATCTCCCTGGGCAGCCCATTCCAATGCCTGACAACTCTTTATGGAAAGAAATGCTTCCTCATATCCAGCCTGAACCTCCCCTGGTTCAACTTCAGGCTATTTCCTCTTGTTCTGTCACTTGTCACCAGGGAGAACAGACCAGCTCCCGCCTCGCTACAACTTCCCTTCAGGTAGTTGTAGAGGACAATAAGGTCTCCCCTCAACCTTCTTTTCTCAAGGCTAAACAGCCCCAGATCCTTCAGCCTTCTGGTAAGACAGAAGCTCTCCAGAAATCAACAGGATTTTATTTACACATGTGAATTTTTTTTTTTATAGAAGCATCTTGCAAATACCTCTAAAAAGCTTTCAGTGACACCTTTTTAAACATCCAAATTCATCTCTATAGCCAAAATCAATTACAAAATTATGTTTGGGAAGAGAAACAGGTGAGGCCATGTGTGACATGCTTTGTAGTCTATTTATATTTTTTGTCACTCTCGCCTCAAGTGAAGAGATAGACCTTTTCCTCAGAGGCAATCTTCCTTTTGGAAGGAGGAGGAGGGAACAGTAGTAGAAGAATCCATTGAGATAAGAATATTAGGGAGCACTTTTTGACCAAGCCAAAAAATATTAAGGTAATTGTTTTACATGTATAGCAACGAGGAAAAAGATCTTACTGGTTTCAGAATTCTCTGAGAGTGCCATTGGGTAGCAATGTGGCCCAAGTCCACTTTAATACCCCTTCAAAGAGGGGAAAAAAGTTTTTCTTCTGTTTGAAAAAAGATTGTTAGATGCTTTCAGTTCAGATTTAAGGTCCAAGCTCTATAATAGGGTCTTATCCATAAGAAAACATGCTTGAAGCGTGGGTGGAATCTCACTCAAGTACCAGGAATAACTCTCTTTTTTAAATTTAGGTTTGTTTCAAACCTCCTGGGGAAGGAAAGCTATAACATTCTACTGCCTAAGAGACTGAGTAACACCCTGAGGTCTACACTCTCCTTGGACTCACCAGAGCTGACAGTCGCCTTTGCAAGGTCTCAGCACTGCTTTGGTAGGTCTGAATTCCTGGTTCCTCTGAATGCTCCGCTGGTCACTCCTGAGACCTCCTGGCTGAACTTGGTGGAGGACCTAGTTACCTAACTAGATTTGTGCCTATTGTAATTCATATAATAGACATAACTCTTTTTCCATTCTGTAAGGCATACGATATTGCTGACACTTTATTATGAAAAGTGATTTTCCAAACTGCCCTTTTTTTGGTTAGATGATTGCTTACTATATTCCAATTACCATCAAATACACAGTCTCCTGACTACATTTCCACAGTTGCAAGTTACTGAATAATTTAAGTTACTGTGCTTCATTTACTTCAGAATTATTTTATGATCCACTTGAATGTTTTAATGATATTATGAAGCCTTTGTGACGATCCAAATGGCTGGTCACAGAATGGATTAAACAATACCATGTTCAGCGTGTAAAGAAAATAATTGTTTAAGGAATGAGCTTAAACACACAAAGATGCACACCGAAAATTGGAGCAAATGGGTAGAGCTGCCATGTTACTTTCAGTAGGACTATGATGGTTTACACCTGAGGAGTCTCACCAAAACAACTTGATATGAGTAATCAGTGGCAATGCATGTGAATGAAAGGAAGGACAATTTACTCTTTTCACTGCTGCTTAGTCTATTCACAGTTCCATGAGAATTGTTTCAGAAGTTTTCAAAATCTGGGGAAAAGGAAAGTGCTGGATTCTCATCAGGTGTAAATCAGCACAGCTCTGCTAAAGCCAACACCAGTTCATACCAGCTGAGAACCTGGTCAGTTATGTTAAGTGAGTTATTCTCTATCTTGAAGTGAGGTTCATGGCCACATTGTGATATAAAGTATAAATTGAAGTTTGCTCAGCTGCACGCTATAAATCTCACGCAATGACAGTGCTGCCAAGCTTCACTATTGTCTTTTACTGCATACATCAGGCGAGGGATTACTGTAAGTAATTTGTTTTGGAAGGCTGGCAACCCTAATGGGGCATGCCTGATGGTGTTCAAAGGTTCTGATTAGGCACAGTCCACAGAGATGTTCTTTCAACTTGAATCTCCAAAGAAAAAGACTTAATTTTTAACAAATCACTTTCTTCAGAGCTTCATCAATTTGGTTTCTTTGAAACGCAGTAGTAAGATGTATCAAAGGAACAGATTGATTGCCCAAAGCCTATCAAAAAATGGTGTTTTTCCTGAACTGAATATACCTAATCTATTTTCACAACTCATTTAGAAATGATCCTGTAAGGACTATTATTTCTATAATGGTTTGTAAAGCTGGAGCCCTAAGAAGCCAGTAAAATGCCTCTGTGCAGCTGAGATGATATGAGCACTTCCTAGTTAGCTCTTCCAGAAGGACCAAGCAGGAGGAGGGCTCCGGCCCTTGACACTGAGCTGGTGAGGTGAGCCCAGGCTGCTCTCTGCTGGCTAGGGGAAAGTGATGGTAAGCCTGTTGGAGATGATATGCTTTCCCATGATACCATCGACTTTCTGTCAGCTGCATAGTCGCCTCCCTCCCCCATAATAATTCAGAAAGTCGCAGTTACCCAGTGCTTCACCTGAACACATAAAAGCATTGAGATGGCCTCTTGTCTGATTTCACAGCACGGACAGAGCATTAGAGGACATTAACCTTACCAGATCGAAAAAAGGTGGACCTTTCAGTTGTTAAATCTGTCATTAATCTCCCCAATACTTCCAGCACCCAGAGAGCCAAATCAGAAGAGATGACAGTTGGAAATAGCTTTAAAAGGGTATTATCTCATTGATTTTTGAAAGAGAGAACTCCTTTAACAAGAATATTGTTCTTTCAGTGCACTCAGTCTTCATCTTTAATGTTTATTCATTTGGCTGCTTCACAGGGGAATGCAAATCACAGAAATGTAGGAGCTGTACAGTAGTGTGCAAAATGAGTACCACAAGGGATTCAGGGCTTCATCTCTTCCTATACAAGCTTCTGAGGAAGAGAGCTTTGTGTGCAGAGGATCTTGGGAAGAAAAAGAAACATAAAGCAGGATTATAACATCCCCTTTTCGTGAATAAGTTGAAATTCATGTGATTACCTGGGATTTGTGTTTGAACCACTGCTGTGCATATGCTGGTTTGTGAGAGAATCTAGCAAAATAATTTATTTGTAGTCACTTTGTGGGGCTTCTGTAAGACAATATGTCTTACCTTTCTGTTGCTTGTTTTTGAGACATAGGCACTTGTGAGGTAAGTCTCTAAACCTTGGACTCTAATTTAAACCTTTAGCTTTGGGTTAGAGGTGTTTTAAACATTCCTTGGTAAACATAGTGAAGGGGCAGTCTTGGCAAAGAGCCAAGATAAGGCATTTAAAAGCTGGGAAATGAGTCAACTAGAAGTTACTTGTTACCTCTTCCAACCCCTAACATTCTGTGATTCTGTAATTGTTCACCGAGAGACACCTACAAACTGTATGAGAACTGGTGGATTCCTCCCTTTCTACATCAGCTGGCTCAAAATGAGAATTCTGGTCAATGGAAGGAGATTGGCACCTTAGGAGCTATCTGAGTGCAGGTTATTGAGGTAGATTGAATATATTATCCTCTTGAGGTAGATCAACCTAGGTGAGACAAGTCTCTCCCAGAATGCAGGCTCTGATGGCAGTCATTCAACACATGCATTTCATAGGTATGTACACTTAACGGTATAAAGAAGATTCAATGTTCTCTCAGTCTCCATTGTTATTAACTTCCATCTGTCAGTTCAGCTTATAGATAACTGACCAAGTTCCAGAAAACAGGTTTTACTTGCAAAATGATCAAGCCTTTGGCTATTAAGCCAAACATGTGCTACTCACAGTAGTTGTATGGTTAAGTAGATAACTGAGTAAATAGGTAATTGTTATATATTAAAATATTTTGTTATTTACTATATTCTTAGCACAGTAGTGTAAAAGACTTAAATAAATTAATCAGAGGCAATAGGAAAAAGATATTTTCAAGAGAAGTTTGAAGGAGTCAGGAAATGACTCACTGTCTTGGCCAGATAGAACTAAGTGCAACATGTGGCTGATGCATTTATCTGTGCCAGCTGAGGAAATATAGGAGAGAGATCCACTAAGCATTGTATGTTCCTCTCCATTCTCCCTCCATGGACCCACATACAGTAGAGGTGGCTGAGGTAGTGTCTGCTCTTGCCAATTTTATGTCAACTGGGGATCCTCTCCTCAGTGTTTTTAGATGGAGCTCATTCCACTGGTAAATCTGGGCTAAAACCCAAACTCAAAACCTACAGTGATTTTTACCTAGGGGAAAAAAATAGATGTGTATTTTGTTACAAGGTCAAAAGAGTGTCTACAGGATTTAAATAAAACACCATATGTATTACAGTCTATGACGTTAAATTTTGTCAGTGAAAGGACCTGGGGCATCAAAGGACTGGTATTGTCTCTGGGTTTATTCAGTATTTTCATTACTCAAGTGAAATAAGGTGGAGGATGTGTTAATTAAACTTGCAAGTGACACTTCACTAGGAGGTGTCAGAAACACAAAAGAGGACAAAAAAGAATAATATAAAAGGACTTGAAGAAGTTGGAGAACATGAAACAGGATTTAGCTTAGAAAAAGCATGCATTAATGGCTGAAGGAAGAAGTAATCAAATCTAAAAGAAATGATGCCAAAATAGGGCTGTTATTATGGTGCTAGAGCACTCTGTGGCTATAAGCTCAGAGTATAGCTTATATCAAGAGGAAAATGGCTATTTGAGGGAGCTAATTGAGTTGGGCTCTATATACATATTCAAGTATACTAACAGGCACAGAGAGGAGACACACAGGTCTTGTTACTCTAATTTGTGAGGTGGCGGTGGGTGAAAGACATTCTAGTTTTCCTTGGTACCCATTTATTAAACATGTTTACGGAGGACTGAACTTGACAAACTCAGCATCATTTTTATTGGTATTTGCCCCATACCTACAGTAGCAGGGTGGTCTTTCTGTGCCTTCATGCTATAGCATCCTGAGCATGAAAAGCACCAAGAGAACACAAAGGGCTGGTTAGTCTGCTTTCATAACTCAACATCCAGTAGCAGATGAATATCATTTAATTAGTATTTAATTACAGGAGTTAAATTGCCAAAGGCTTTACTTAACACAGCTAATCCCATCTACTTTGTATTCTGCTAGTCTCTCCAAAGTTGGTGGCATTTACAGAAGAGCAGGAAGGGACCACCATCAGGAGCTGAATGAGGTGAGCCACAGAGACCTATGGGCCAAAAGAGTGGGCAGTTAATAGCCACCATTTATGTGCATATTTCTCATGGTGCAAGTGAGATGGGTGATTAGCACATGCTGTAGGGGAATTAGTGTTGTGGATGGGACCCAAACAAAATGGTGAGCACAGGAGGTCAATAACACCTGATCTACCTCACAGGAACTGCAGAGTTCAGGGATGTCTGAACTTCTTCCAGTTTTTAGCTACCCCAGTCAGCTGTACTGGGAGGTGTTTTCTTTCTCCCAGGGATTCATATCTTAGACCTCCTCTGCAAGTGTGCACATGAATGCCTCCATTACAAGGTGACCCTCTTTCAGATGCCTTTATTTAAACAGTTCCATTGGGGTGCAGTCCCTCCATCTCCTAAATCCTCCAGTCACCAGGTAATACAGGAAGGCAGACATGGAGCTGGTCCATGCTACATTAAAAAAATGAAAGAACCAGCCAGGAAACAAAAGGAAATGCAGTTCAGTAGTCTTGTGATTACAGGGTTGCCTTGCCTCCAAGACTCCACTCCAATAGTGACTTACTCTTCCTATTAAACAGCTGCCTGATAAAACTCATATCTTGAAAAAAAAACAACACAAAACCAAACAAACAAAAATCAACAAAAACCCCAAATAAACAAAACAAACCAACTAAAACCAAAACCAACCAAACAAAAAAAACCCAACCAACCAGGCAAAACAAAACAAAAAACAACAAAAAAAGGGAACAGCTACTGTTAGGGGTAGGGTGTAAAGCAACTCTCTAGTCTTTGCCACCATAATGCCTTATGCATATTCCTACCTGGTATTAATATTCTCTGTGGGTCAACTTTTTAAGGGTTTTTCTCATGCTTTGTCCACTCATTTACACATTTGGCAGAATAAACATTTTGGGATTAAGAGATTTGGGGATTTTCTTCTAAGCTGTATGGAAATTATAAGATGAATTACAAAATTTTATCAAAAAGGAATTATGGTATAATGGCACTTCAAAATTACTGAAACACCTCTGAAATTACTGCAAAATTGCTGAAACAACAACCGAAAAAAATTCTGTTAAGCTCCCATACACAGGGATGACTGTGTTTATAAAGTAAGCAAGAGTATGGGTAGCCCTGTAGGAAACCCACAAATCTTGGCATGGTGTTCCTTCTTACTTTAAAAACAAACAAAAATAAGAAGGCATCTATCTTTCAATTCATGATTTGCTTATATTTGTGTATGAAAGACATTCTCCCTTTAAGAACTGTTTTCCCACTGCTTTGAAGAGGCAAGGAAAATATTCACAAAGACTAATTTTCTTGAAGAAAAATAGTGAAATCCAAAGTCACATAGTTATTTTCCGATGATTTCAAATACTGAGCGTTATGACAATGCTCAGTCAGCCTTAAGATGATCAGTACTGAGCAGTTCTTCCATTAATCAGAAAATCTTTTTGGGTCCAGTCTTCACTCACTAATTTTGTTTGAGTTTCATTGGGACCCCTTGATATTATGCTGCTGGTGTAACACAATATAAAAGTTAATATGTATTACCATTATGGTTTTTTACACCACAAAACAGTTGTACAGGGAAGTATGCTATTATACAAAGAAGCCATTCATATCTTGAACCATGTCCCAGTTCCAGTCCTGCCATCTGCTATTAACTGGAGTGATGTATACCAAAGTAAGTGGTTCCTTTGCCTTCAAAGGGCTGTTCACTTGCCCAGAAATCATGCAGAAAAGTTGGCATCAATGACACAGTCAGCCATCTCCTTTTGCAAGGGCTTTGGATTACACTCAACTCGAGATTTTGGATACTGTGAGGGTGGCGTAATGATTACATAAATTTTTTAAAGACACTACATGCAAACAAGTGAGAATACAAGTCTGTGCAGCACATGGAGCTAACTAGGTGGTAGTTTAAAAAAGTGCCAGAGAGCAAACATACAGACACTGCATTATCAAGACCTTCAGCAAATGGCATTTCATTTCCTCTTCTGGTATAATATGTCCCTGCTGGGTGCTGCAATCTTTGGGTTATCCTGTTTCCAACCTCAGGCAGGCCACAATAACAGTGTCTCATATTCCAACATCCCCTATGAATTTAGGATTTAGCGTTCATAAATATTTGAATATATTTACATATATTTGTATGGGGTTTTCTGCTTTCATCTTTGTGACAAATGGCTTTTGCATTAAGGACCTCTCAGAAATGAGATCTTTCCTCCCATGAAATTTCTCCAAGCAATAAATGTCCTGCCTGGATCTGTGTAATTTTAGGAATGGTGCATAGGAGTGTGGTTACTTAGTATGGATTCCCCTCCTTTCTGAAGTGTTTATTTTAAAAAAACCAAACAAACACAGATTTCTGTGTTTCCAAGACTGTTTCAGTAATTTTCAGCTGCTCTCCTTTTAATAATTCTACACCCATTTGCAGTGCAGATTTGGAAACCTCTCATGTAAGGTGAATCTTTCTAATATTTCATTCTCCATAAAACTACGAACTGCCCTTCAGGAGATGAAGCCAAATCAATATGACTTCAGATCTGGAAGTAAATATCCAGAGAAATCATTTAGCAGCTTCGTTGTTGCATTTATACAGTAAGTTGCTCTGGGGTAATGTTTTGTCATTCATTTTTACACTTGACAAATTTTAATGATTATATTGCCAGGATGGGTGTACTGTAAGATGTCATTAAACTCCTACCAGGTTTCCTGTTTGAAAGCTGCCTTGTTAGGTCTATTTAACTTACAGCACATTTAACTATTAACAGGACACAATCAGTATTTTGATTTAGAGTTGGGGGAGCATAGAAAAAAAAATAATGTCTTACATCTTGGGGTTTAAGTGTGTTTTCCTCCTTTTGTCTTGATGGTCACTGAGATTGTGTACATGGTTAATGTACATGTTAATGGATGTCATTTGTACATACATGCATTCACATACATGCACACAAATGGCTTAGATATAACCACAAGGGGCACTGAATAAAGCAAGTAATTCACATTCTGAGGCTGGTCTTGCTGGCTTTTATCACTGTTCTCATATCAGGACTGCTAGTTTCAGCCCACTTGTAAGACTCTCATTAATCTTAATTCATCCTCCATCTACCTTAAAACGTGCCTTGAAGTCATTTTTTCCCCAGCCCTCTTAAACCATGCTCAATCTCCCAGGCTAAAGACAAATTTATCAACTTCATACAACATCCAGTGTCTAGGTATATTTCAGTCTTTTGAGAAAATCTCTTTGGGTCTTCACATTGCTTCTTCTTCAGTCTTGTGTTTCTAACATTCCCACCAAAATCCAGGACTGTTTCATTAATTACCAGCATCACCACTATTGCAATATAAATCTCCAGCCGTGAGGGCTAAATACAATTGTTTTAGAAAAGATGAGTTGTCTCAGCACAGACTATGTCACTTCCTCATTCATCACCCTCAAGTGATCACAACTGAATTACTCCCGACCACTGCCACTCATTTTTCAGGCCTCTTGCTAATTCATGGAGGCTTGTTAAAATGCTGCAAGCAAAGGTGCCCTTCTGATCTTTCCAAACATTCACTAAATGGTTTGAATTTATTCATTGGACTGAGCTCATCCTGGGTCATGTCTCTTTTTTGTGTGTGTCTCATTGACTTTTAAATTTTCATTAAAGCTGCAGCATCTTCTTTTGTTTGAAGCCAGATCTTTGAGGAAAGTTGCCGCTTTGAAGGGAAAGGGATGGAAAAAATCTACACAAAACAACCACAGCCACAGCAGAAACAAAACATGACAAACAAGCAATTAGCTTTGCACAGAGCTACCAGCAGCTTGGACTAGCAGGAGTTTGAATTTTGTCTTAGAAACATTAGTGGAACAACTGGTTCCCCTTGAAAGCAAATGGAATGTTGCTAGAGAAAGGGTTCCAATAGCAATCCTGCCTCTTTAACTTGACCTACATTTTAAATTCAACCCAAGGAGCATTTCCAGAAGAATGACAAAAATAAAACCAGTGCTCTTGATGTGCCACAAAGCTCCTGACTGACACCTGATTAGCTTAGGCTTCCAAGCTTTCTTGCATTCCTGTTTCTCATATATTGAATTTCAGAGCTGCAAGACTGAGGAGAGTCAGTCAGAGGAGGAAATGAAGAGGTCACAAAAGTCAATACAGGTTAGGGCAAATGCCACCTGATTGAAGGACTGCTATAGTGCCTGCCCCCACTGTTGTAAAGATGGGACTAGCAAAGCCAACAACATAAAGCACACACTGTAAGGAACAAGCTCCTCCTTTCCATCACCTTGTCATGCAATCTACCTGTCATGGCGTTGCTGGGAACTATAATATTTGATCAGCTGTCCCAGAAATCCATGCAATGGAGAAAATTCAGGGGTTCTACTGGAAGAGAGCACTTCCTCAGCCTCAGTGTTGCTCTGACAGGCTTTTCTCATCCTGCAGTGGCTGCTTGGAAAGGAATAGTATCTGCATGGCCATCAAGAGCCATAAGCAACAAGGGCAGCAGTTAAAAATAGCATCCAAATAGTTCTTTTCCTAGGTGTTATCAGTCTTAACACCTCAGGACTGAGAGAGAGAGAATTGTGGCTTCCCTTTATGTGCAGCTGCTCCACGTCTATGGTAGCTTTCACATAGGCACTGCCCATCCCAGGGTAGCAGGGTGGAAGCAGGCTGTTCTCTGACACCTCACCTGTCTACAGCCAGCAGCACTTCAGGAGGCATAGGCACAATATAGCTATTTCTCCTTTGTCCTTGGGCACCAAAATCCAACTTAATACTGAGAAGTCTTTAGCCAAATCTGGTGTGATGTGTCCAACATGCCTGTCCCTCTGTCCCTTCTCTGCTTCCATATAGAGCAATAGGAGACAAGTTAGTAGCCCTCTGTAGTGGGTCTGGCTGAGCTGCTTTTCCCTATACAGCCCTCATGCTGAAGTACTGGGAGCTGGGGGGTGTTGATAACATACCCGTGTTATGACTGTCAGTGCTCACATGGCACCAGAGGCTAGGGGGGCAAGATGGGGGAGGGGATACAGCCGACCTGAGCTGACCAGTGGGATATTCCATACCATATGACATCAGCCTAACTATAAAGGGAGAGGGCAGGAGGAGGATGGGGAGGGCATTCAGCTTGTCCTCTGAGCAACCGATACATGTTCTGGAGCCCTGCTTCCTGTACTCAGCCTGACATCGCCTGCAGACGGGAAGTAGAGAATAACATCTTTATCTATCATAACCCACGGCTCTTTTCTTTTCATCTTATTCTCTCC